>CAJNSZ010000849.1:32726-48075 GCA_905329745.1 Rotaria sp. Silwood2 | reverse complement strand
TAGTTGTGCAGTGACCAATAGAAATGAAGTTCTAGGAAAAACGACTTTCTTAGAGTAAATCAAGGTGCAGAGTTCAACCTTGAGCTGTATTCGGTCCCATGTCCTATTGGTTTGGCAACGCACAATATAAATCAACATTTTAAATGGTAGATTTCACAGTATGATTTTGATATTCCGACAGTCTAGGATGATTGATTTGTATGATTCACTTTTTCAAGTACACATAACTCTCGGATTTAAATCCGAAGTTTCCGCATTTATTTAATATTCAATTAAGAATTATTTTCCGAAAGTTATATCTATAACTGTTATACTGTTATGTGTACGTTTTCAATATACAATCACTGAGAGAAAGAGAAAGAGAAAGAGAAAGAGAAAGAGAATAATGAATCAATGCATTATTGTGCTAATGCATTAAAGAATGGAGTGTTCAAATGAAGAAATTTGAACTTTCTGTATCGATTAGAAACTTCAAAAGAGCTAACAAAGCTTCAGAGTTTTAAAAAAGTGTTATCAGAAATAAGTGACCGTTGTATAAAATACCCTCGTTGTGTTCCTTGTGTAAGATATACTATATATATATATACATACAGTACAGTGTAGTGCATTCTAGTAACTCTTTGGTGGTATAAGTTAAAGATGTAGATAATTATAATAAGCATCGATTTTCTGTTGTTCACGGAAAAAGTTTTCATATCTTTAGTCTTAATCATTTTTCTTACGTTTTGTAGTTCATTTTTAGCTTGTCTTTTGTCCTTCCATTTTTTTGATGTGATACTATTTTGTGGCTACGGGTAAGTTATAATTAATTTTATTCTTGAAGATTAGTATTACTATTATTAGTTGTAATTCAGATTTCGTGCGCCTGTAACTAACGTTAGAAAACATATAATTATAGATTCAAGTTGTTTTTATCGGTATTGCTGTTATCAATTATAAGCTAGTATTTTACATTGTGGCACTATCTTAGATGGCCACTCGTATGACCATAGATAGGAAGAGAAGACCTAATTGCTTTTTCGATCATGTTGGGGGACAATGCAGTGATGAGCGATTTAGTTTCAGAGACATTCAATTGAAAAATTTTGAGAAAAAATATTTTCCAAAAGCTAGGTCGCTATTGTCTGTATTATTTTTGAAAGCAGACTTATTTTATCCATCTAAGGTTAATTTATCTTCGTCATATGTTTGCTCCATGCATTTTAATCTGTTATCCAAATCGCACCGGCCAAGCGCTGGTAAAAACTGCATAGCTTGCGAATGCTTTGGGAAAATATCTATTAAAGCAGCTACATTGGCCAATGTCACTGATACACAAGCACTAGTGCTGTACGAGAAATTCGGTATAAATAATTCTTATGGAGAACTTATTTGTACTTCTTGTCGTATTAATAAACTTCCTATTCATGTTAATCAAACTCATCAAGAAAAACATCAAAAAGCATTTGAATGGCTTCATTGTTTGGATAGTACAAATCCGTACGATGAATCTGAGAGTGAGTCCGACGAAGACTTTCAGATTGGGGGTGAGAAGTTATTGTTATTTTTTGTTATTAATAACAATAACAATACCAAAAAAAGTTATTGTTATTAATAACAAAAAAATAACAAATAACTTTTTTTTTCCGAAAAATCTTAGTTATGCTTTGTTACTATGTAAAAGTATACCAGTTCTATTTGCTCATCATTGTCCAACTGCTCGATGATGTCACTGACCGCAATCTCCATTAGATAGCCTATGAAACTGAGAAAAATCCTAAAAAGATCTTTTCAAGTATCTTGCTCACCTACAGGTAAAATTTACTAATCGGTTTACGAGGAACGATTCCTTAATCTTAGATTGCCTTTAACTTGATGTTTTGGTCAAATAAAAGTCTTTTCGAAATGAGATTCAAGGTGCCATTTTTCGAGTTATGATCTGTACAATCTTTCTAGATATTTTCTCATCTCGCAAAGGCTTATATTTGACCAACGCATCAAGTCAAAGACAAATGAGCATTGAGGAATCGTTCCTCGTAAAGCGATCAGTAAGTTTTGCCTACAGATGAGCAAGATGCTTGAAAAGATCTTTTTAGGATTTTTCTCAGTTTCATAGGCTATCTAATGGAGATTGTGGTCAGTAACATCATCGAGCAATCGGACAATAATGAGCAAATAGAACTGGTACACTGTTACATAGTAACAAAGCATAACTAAGATTTTAGGGAAAAAAAAGTTATTTGTTATTTTTTTGTTATTAATAACAAATAACTTTTTTTGTTATTGTTATTAATAACAATAACAATAAATTCACACCCCTATTTCAGACTAATCATCAAACGTTGTTTGAAAACGAAGAAGAAAAAAAAAGTGTCTTTGAGGAACGAAGAAAACTTTTGAATAATTTATTAAGTGCATGTGGAAGTAAGAAAAAGGCTAGGTTAACTTGGAATTATAGAAACATGAAAGGACAAGTAAAATCTAATTATCAATCGCATGTAAGATCAATTTTCAAAGTAATTGCTTATGTATTAGCTCCTGACGAGTTTGGTGGTGTATTTCAAGATATAGTGGATATATCACGTAGTAAAGAAAAGGTTATCATCGATGATCGCTTTGTTAAAGTCATGTCTGGAATAAAAGAGGCTTATGAAAATGCTGATGATGCAATAACCAGAAAAGAAATTTTATCTATAGTATCTCCCAAGATAACTTTTAAAATGATTCAAGGTTTTTTAACAGGAATAACATCGTATAGATTTACCGAAGCTCGTTTTCATGTTGCCAATACAGGAGTAGCGGTATTTACCGATCCACCTTCTCGAATATCTCAACGCTTCTCTTTTGATCAGATTGAACACTTCATAGACATTATTGTGAGTCCTCATGTCTGTACCGATATGCCATTCGGTGAAAATCGTCTAAAGTTATCTGATGGAACTATTTTATTTGTGCCTAATACTATTCGTAATATGGCTCCTTCGAGAATAATAAATCAATGTCATACCTTTTGTGAAGAAAATGTGCCTGGATTTTCGCCATTTAAATCCAGTTCTTTGTCTAAAATATTAGAAATTTGTAAAGCTTCATCCCGAAAGTCTTTACAATGGTTGAATTACTTTGCTGCCGATGGTGGCGAAGCTTTTGATTCGTTGACTACAATGGTTGAGAATTTGAATTTAAGCAGCGATCTAACAAAACGTTTGTGTGATAACTTAAAGAGAAGTCGCCAATATTTGAAATCCGATTTCAAAACTCATATATCGAAATGTAGTTCTATTGCTGATCATTGTGCGACATGTGAATTAAGTGATATAAAAAACAGTGACGGTAGAGAAGTTTGTGACTATTTACATGATGCTTATTGTGTCGATTGTGAAATGTTGGCTAGTACTTTAAGTGATATCGAAAGTCTCATAAAAGAGCAATCAGATAATAAGGAAGTCACTGAACGTTTTTTAACTGTATTTCATAACTATACAGATTCAATTCATAACTGGAACTGTCATCTACTTCGTTCAGTTAATCAAGATATGGCTCGAGAGTATCTTTTAAATTCATTACCAGATGACGGAGTGTTTATCTACCTTGACTGAGCAATGAAGTAGCTTCCTGCTAAATATAGGGAACCGCAATCATTTTTCTTCGGAAAAAGGGGTCTTTCGTGGCATATTGCAGTTGTCATAAAAAAATTTCAGCACCAACTTGCGGTTGTGTCTACAGAAAGCGATAGTGAGAATGAAATTTCGAACGATGAAGAAGATCCAAAACGTTCAAACTCTAATTTCATTCAAAAAGGATTTGTTCATATATTTGATAGCTGTTCTCAAGATTCTAGTACAATTTTATGCATAATAGAAAATTTGTTGAAAGAAATTCATACATCAGATCCAGCTATTACAAATACGTTTCTTCGAAGCGACAATGCTGGCTGTTATCACAGTGCAGAAACTTTGCTTTCATTGTCATATATGCAGAAAAGGACTGGAATTATAGGCCAACGTGTCGACTTTTCTGATCCACAAGGTGGTAAATCGCCTTGTGATAGATTTGTTGCTGTGTTAAAGTCACATATTAGAAGATACCTCAATGAGAAAAATGATGTAACTAATGTTTCCGAATTCGTTAATGCGTGCCGCTCACACGGAGGAATTCTTGGAGTAAAAATCTCTGAATGTTGCCTGATTCAAGAAACGAACTCCTCTGTTCAATTCAAATTTTCTGGTATAACGAGCTATAATAATTTTAAGTTTGAACAAAATCGTATATTAGCGCATCCTGCTTGGACTGTAGGTTCTGGTAAATTGTTTTCGTTGGAACAGCTTACGTTTGGTGAAAAGAACAATAAATTAGACTTTGAGCAACAGCCCAGCCTTATCTATGAGTGGTCAAAAAAGAAAGAATACTCATCAAAACCAACAAAAGCAACAAATACGATACAATCTAAAGAGAAAAAACCTAAGTTAAAATCTTCAACCACATTATTTGAATGTATTGAGGAAGGATGTGTAAAGAAATTTTTTAAATATAGTAATCTAGTTACTCAGCTTGCTACTGGTAATCATGTGTGCAAACCCGAAAGACTTTATTTGAAAGACACTGCAATGCAATTATACCAGTCTAAACTAGAACGTATTGGTAATCAAGAAATGATTTCTTTGATGCTTGATATCTCTAACATTGAAAATATGTTAAAACTTAAACCAAAATTTGAAACAACTCTAAAAGAAGGCTGGGCACTACTTAAAGAAAGAAAAAACATACGATTAACTGAAAAACGAACTAAATTCTTGTTAGAAAAATTTGATGAAGGAATTCAAACATCCATCCGATGGAAACCTGAAGTGCTCGTCGTAAAAATGCACGAGCTCAAAGTAAATGGAAAGTTTTACTTTACAGTTTCTGAATTTTTAACAGCTAGTCAAACCAGATCTTTTTTTTCGCTTGAAAAAGCAAAGCGTCAGAAGGTAAAAGTGAAAGAGAACAGTACAATATATCAAGAAGATGAATTTTTTCACGATGATTTAGCGTTAAAAGAGATTTCAGATTGAGAAGCTCTACGACAACGCTGTGAAAAAGTATTTGATGTTTATGAGAACGCCGAAAACAGTGTCCAATTAACAAAAGGCGTTAAACATTCTACTTCTCATAATGATGTATTAGTTAGCAAGCGTTCTTCTTTCAGAAAAAGTAAACCAAAAAAATAAATAAAATTTTGAGTAGTAGCTGCTTAGAATGGACTATCATCAATCGTGGTAACCGTCTGATGAGCCCGACTTTCCATCAGGGCCGATTCATCGTACCATCGATGATCGAAGCCAATTCTATTCATGTTACTACACAAAACTCATAACGATGCACCTTCACGCATCCAACGTTTTCAGTCATCATAGTTTTAGTTTCTCCGATTTCTTGTCATACTTTCTCGTTTTATTTCTGTTTTTCTCTTGTACAACATATGAACTAATGAAAATAATTAAAAAAAAGCAAAAAAAAAAAACGGTTCTCTCAACTTTGATCGAAATTAAAATGTCGACAAGAAAAATGTCGAAACGGGGTGAAGCACCACCTGCGATGATATTTTGATTTTTCGACATTTTTCTATAGATCACAGTTAAGAGAACCAAAAATCCTTTTCTTTAAGGATGGCCGTCACGTGGCGAAAACGGAACAACACTTTTGAGTGTCTTGGTTAAAGAATGTTAGTACTTTTGAACTTATCTTTCTTCATAAGAGATTAAAAAGTGGCTAACAATCCTTTAATAAGCACATTTCTTTTCCAGATTATATTTCTGATACAAAAAGTCAAGATTTTCGAAAAAAAACTCATTTTTACATGAAATTTCGCTAGAATATCACTTCGACCAATCCCGACAAATGCACTATCAGGGATAGATTTTTTCGCTAATTACGATGTAACATATTTTATCTGTTAAAGAAAATGACATTTGACTTCGAAAAACTGGCATTTTTTGGAAAATCAAAAAATGTTAAAGTTACTAGTCGCTATATTGATACCAAAATATCTGACGCTGTTTCCCATTCCTAACATCGAAATAAAATTCCTCTTGTGGAGAATTAAATGCTGTATCAGATCAAGTAGTCAAATTTTTTGTTAACTTAAAAGCCACAATAAATAAGAAAAAGTACTAACAAATTTCTAAAAAAAATATTTGTCTTTCTTGAAAAAAAATTTTTTCCAAAAAATATCCAAACACTGTAACGAAAGAAAATATACTAATAGATGCAACAACTGTACACGCGCTTTCGAATGAGACGTTCCTCAGCATTGTACGACATAATTTGGCTCCAGAAAGTCAAAATTACTGAAAATTCGCTTTTTTTCACGTTTTGTGAGGGTATTGATATTGAAATGCTTGTAGCTGCGTAAGAAAACGGCATAGAAGTCTAAAAAAATTTCATCATCTTAGTTGTTCACGCAGAGTCGAATGATATATAAAACAAGGGCATGTTAAAAATTTTCATCTTATGACGATTCTCGAAGTCCTGGTGGAACGTCTGTTAAGTATAAATAAGAGAACAATTCACACCATTTTAAAGCAACGTGTATGTGAAAATTGAAGCATACGATATTTAGTTTCAAGGTATATATTTTGTTTTTGCTGTCAAATATTGTTATTTTTTTGTTTGTTTATTACTTACCAATAAACTAAACGAAATCAGGGCATAAATTATATGTTGAACGAAACATGCTTGTCTACTTGCCGCATTCAAATCCACTTTCTGATTTTTTTTGTGATTTTAATGGGGAAATTTTCTGATCATTTTCTGATTTTGAATTTTTTCATCTGGCCACCCTGCTGTACTTATATCCTTACACTGAAGTCTATACCCACACTCTTATCCCTAAACATAAACTTAAACCTATGCCCTTATCCCTATATCTTAAACCTATAGCTCAATATTATACCTATATCTATATCCTTAAAACTACATTCGTATCCCTATACTCCAGAATCCATAGCCCTATGGCTATACTCCACTACCTATATTCGTGTGTCAATAGCTAAATCCATATCTTTATCCCTATTCCTCAATCCTATACCATTCAGCTATTCTCCCATACATGTCCTCTTATATCTCTTCTTCGTCAACTATAGCCTCAAAGCTTCATCTTTATCTCTGCACTTATATTCTTACTGATACCTCTCTTATCTATACATTGAAAAAAATAGGTATCAAAGGAAACTTTAAAAGGTGTGGGTGTTGATGTGAGTGTTGATATAGTATTCACCCAAACCCGACATCCACCCTCCCACATCCCACACCGACCCCTAACCGATACCCGCACTCCACACTCACACGCAACACGCACACGTTCTCACTTGAAACGAGCCAACAATTTGATATAAGAATGATCCAAACGAAATTCCTTGGGAAGGAAGGCACTTTTTGAAAGCGTTGACACAATAATATGTTAAGCAATCTCGTTTTCTTGATAAAATGATGTATGTTCTAAAGAGAAAGAATATTATGTCTGTAGGAATTTTGCTGTCTTATTTTATTATGAAGACAACAAAAAAATGGTTCTTTTCATTTCTTTCTTTGCTTAATATACATGCAGCTTTGCATATCTTGAAGACAGGAAAAATGACTATTCATCAAGGATGGCTTCTCATTTAAGTAGTTATTGAAGATTATTGTATTACAAGAAAACATGTTGAGGAAATTGACAGCTGATTGAAGTATTTTTCATCATTACAGTAAACTTGACTGAATTTTGTAGGATAACAGAACTAATGTCGGATTTTTTTAAAAGTACCAACGGCTATTTTTTGAATAACTTTTCAACGGTAAAGTTATAGAGGTGGGATTTTCACCGTTAGAAAAAGCAAGGCGGGGGATGTCGATCTGTATATAATTCATTAGGTTTATGAGTCTTTTCTATGGTTGTTTGGAGTTAAATATCTTATAGGTTGTCTATTTTCATGAGTTTTCATGACAAGTTGACATCTAATTACACCAAAATGTAGCCCAAATCGTCCTGTATTTGTGCTAAAATTTTTACATTTTAACATCAAAGCGTAAGGAAATAAAATCAAGAATAAGACGCAAAGATTTGAAAATTTTAGCACAAATACAGGACGATTTGGGCTACATTTTGGTGTAATTAGATGTCAACTTGTCATGAAAACTCATGAAAATAGACAACCTATAAGATATTTAACTTCAAACAACCATAGAAAAGACTCATAAACCTAATGAATTATATACAGATCGACGTCCCCCGCCTTGCTCTTTCTAACGGTGAAAATCCCACCTCTATAACTTGAACCGTTGAAAAGTTATTCAAAAAATAGTCGTTGGTACTTTTAAAAAAATCCGACATTAGAGTTGATGGATATCTCATGAAATTCCAGGGAGTGAGTGTGGTATGTGAGTCTCGGTGTGGGTGTGCTTCCTCGCTTAACCTCCACATCCACATACCCTCACTCCCACCCAAAATCATACCCATAGTGTATACCTTCAATATACTTCTTATCAATTTTTTCTTCATCGACATTGTTAATAAATGTTTTATCAGCTTCAAGTATTTTACAACACTGAAACGTTGAGGTATACTTGGAGATTTCCAACGGTTGTTTGTCTTTGATGCATATAGGTGCGTAACAGTAATTCTCTTTTTCGAAATTTCCAGACTCACTAGCAATACGTCGATTAATCATTAGAAGAACTATGTGTAAAATGATTCAATTAGCAAAAATTGATTTTTTCTTCATGAAAATCGTCTTTCACCTGTCTGAGATACCCTTTTGATTATACAATAAAAATACAGTGGTTTGTAAAAAAACATTTCGGCTCGTATTTTCTACTACTATTCACATAGACTTCCCTCATTTTTGCTACCTTTAATGTGGATCGATAACTGGCAAAGAGCGCTGTACAGTTATATTTTTCAATATTTTGTTAATTCGCCTTCTGAAAAAAAATACAGAATGTAATTCTATCTATCGAAAGTCACAAAAACAATTGCACGATGGAATAAAAGCTATCGGATAAATCTTTACTACCCCGTATGATAATTGTAGATTAGTGTCAAGTCGCAGAAACAATGGTGAAACCTCGAAATAAACAAAACATTTCAAAGCGCATACAAAAATGGTTTAAAAACTTCTTAATCCGGTAAAAAACTGATAACCCTTGTATTTCTTTAGAAAATTGAGGAAGATGTCGAAAACTGTCGTTTATATATTGAGAAATGCTGATTGAACATTCATTTCAACAAGTCTGGATTGAGATGTATGAAAAAGAAACGCAAAATAAAGTCCTGAAAAACTATAAATTCTTTTTGACTTCTAAAAGTTAGAATCATGTTCTGTATCTTCCTTCACAAGATAAATTTAAAAAATATAAAAATCTATTACTATATATTGTTCTGCGTATGTTATTGATTCATGCTAAAAGTAGCAAAAATAAAATAATTTTGTCTGAGTAGTAGTGAAAAGTACGAGGCTAATATTTTTGAAAACCGGTGTACTTTCATTCAAAACAGATCATTAATGTTTGCTATTTTTTTACATTGAGCACAGCAGATCTATACACTCTGTATTAATACGATTGAAATGTGTTACAGCTGTACTTTGTCATGATAAACATACGGTGCGTTTGTATGAATATATCGGCTTCAGGTTCGATTTCTTTGAATGTTTATTATTTTTTATTTTGTCAAAATGCAGTAGTATTCAGCTTTCCAAAGAAGAACATCTGCCTCATAAGTGATCAAATTTTGGAAAGTGTTTCCACAGAAAAGCTGTATCAGCAAGGGTGGGGTGTGGATATGGTGTGAACTTTTCTTCTATGACATCTACACCAACGGGTTTTGATTTTCTCTATTAGCTAATTCTTTAAAAATCATACTGATTCACTTTCGCTTGAGCCAATAATTTTCACTTTTTGGAAATCGGATATTCTTTCATAAGAATGTCAAAACTAGAAGAAAAACAAGATTATTCATCAAACCCAGGGCAAATTAAACAGATATTTATAGGATCAGGAAATCAGAAAAATCATGACCACTGCGATGTATGTTCACGTCATAAAAAAAAGATTTGTTGTGGCTAACACAACACAGTTAACTCTAATGTAAACTATAAAAACACCTGAACAGCATGGTTATTTATAAAAGAATGTTGGTGTGGCTAAGCTACTTTTCTTCATACTTACACTAGCACCCAAAACTTCATCACAAATCTATACTTCAAATGTACCTCGCTGACGCACTCAAACTCATATATATACATCGACACACTTCGTATCAATTCTTTTTTATTCGATGTTGTCAATAAATTATCAGTTTTAAGTATTTTTACAACGGTTGAACATTAAAATATACTAGAAAATTTCCAACAATTGTTTTTTTCTTTAATAGTAGAAACCATACAAGAGTAATTCTGTTTCTTGAATTGTCGGACTAACTAGTAACGCATCGATTAATCATTAGAAGATGGTTTGTGCAAAATGATTGAGTTTGCTAAAAAATATTGTTTCTTCATCGAAGTCATCTTTCATGTACTTAAGATACAACATTACCTATGAAATAAGAATACATCTACTCAAAACAGATAATTCACGATTACTATTTTTTTCATTGCACACAGTAGGTTTGTTTGCTTCTTTACAATCGAACTATATTGCAGCTCTGTATTGTCATGAGAAATATACGATATTCTTGCCATATTACATTGAGGTCAGCTTCGATATATTTTAATCTTTCGTAGTTTTCGTTCTGCCAAAGCCATGACATCTCTGGTAGATATGACTTTGCACTAAGGCAGATCACTGCATCATCAAAGTATTTTAATGAATGCACACCATTTTTTTGTCTTTATTACGATAAATTATTGTATTATTGTGTTCTCTCTGTTGAACGATAATTTTCATATGATATAGTCAAACTCATGAATTCATAGTAAAAACAGACGACATTTTTTTCGTAGATCATTTAACCTGACTCTAGAATATATAAGATGCTATAATTATTTTTTGAATTCTTACACGCTATTCAAAGTAAAAATCTTTTTATAAACCAACCAGACTTAAGTTGAATAAAGAAAAGCAAAGACATTTAATCAGTAGCTTTTGACATTAATTTGTTTTTCCGTACATTTCTTAGATTAATTACTCATAAATATGAAACAAATCTCGTTTTATTTCAAGATAATAATTCACGATTATTCGATTATATATCGTCTATAAGTTGAATTAATTTCATAGAAAATAGTTGTGCCGGACACATATATTTGAAATGACAGAGGACGTGCTCTATGCAGATTTGTTAAACGTTTAATCAGCATAAATAAGAGTGTTGGAGACGGGCCTGTACAAGTCTTTGTAAACTTTCACAAATCAGACAAATTTTTAATCTAAAATCTATAAAATTTGAATTATTTTTTCTTTTCTACTAGTTATTTTTATAAATATTTGAGTGACGTTATAATTTAAATGAATATGAGTGATAATAGTCCACAATGGAAAACTTCAATAAAAGCATCGAATATATCGAACCCTTCATCTAATCAAGGCTCGCAAGTAGAATCTTCAAACAAACAACATTCTCCTCCTACAGCTTCCTCAAATAAAGATATACTTGTTTATATACCTGATATCCCAACAAACATACTAGAAAATGAACTTAGAGAAATGATTCAAACTCGTCTCGATAAGATTCAAGCTATGAAAATAAGTGATATAAAATGTTATTTAACTCTGGATGTTGCTGTGATTCGACTAACTAGTGAAGAGGACAAATCACATCTCGTCTCTAATGTTCAATCGATCGTTCTCGACGTGAAACAAAATATAAATATATTATTTGCCGGTGAGCTTGATCTTGATTCTTATATAGTACTCGACCAAAATTCGTCTGAAATTACTTCTGCTGATGAAGTGGCTCGTCGCTATATGCAACTATACAAAACAACAAAACTTCGTCTATGTCAACCAATTTCTGTTCACTTTCAAATATTTTTCGTATCTCTTTCGATACCTTCGATGAAGTTATTAAAATAGTTAATGCGCCAGATTTTAAAATCGGAAATGCCTTTGCTACTGTTTATTTGCGTGCTGATTGCAGCTTTCTTGAAGATTTGCCACCAAATACTAATGATGACAAGATTTCATCAGCGATTGCTATTCAAGTTGAAGAAAATAAACTTCAACCTACATCTTTTTACGTGCAGTATAATAAAGACACAGGTAATGCAGTTGTCTTGGCAACAAGGTCTAATAAGAAATGGACTGCAGACAGTTTCTTAATAATTGATGGAGGAAAAGTGCCAAAAAAACCAAAACTTGCGTATCGTATTCTTATATCTCCTGTGCCCTAGTGGTTTTGATCTCAATCTAATTCTTAATCACAAATTATTCAGAAATCGAGTTGTTAGACATGATCATGTTAATGATCATCTCATTGTAGAACTCGATGACATGAATAATTATGAGAATTGTTTATCGAGTGGAGCACTTCTCATTGACAATCATATGATGCAAGTTGCAGTTCATACAACGATTGCTAATCCAGAAGAAAATGAAATTACTGCTGAAAACTGGTATGAAACAGAGATGCTTGATATAAAACCAGATATAATGACAATGATAAATAATCCTCAACATCTAATATTTCGTTATAAATGGAATGCACAAATTTGGATTGAACAAATGAAAAAAAATAGAAGTGAAAGATTGACGATCAACAAAATATGATCTTAAGCAGCATTTATTACGAGTAACAGTTATGTTAAACACAGTAGGTGTTAATCGAAAGAAAAAATATGTAATCGATGGTGAAGGAGTGATTTTAAAATTGCAACCTATGAGAACAATCGAATACGATCACAAAGCAAAACTATCATACGGAAAAACAATTGCTCAAAAAGATGCAAAAACATCATATCCATTAACAAAGGTTTTGTACTTAATGAAGATTGTCTTGTTCTTTATGAGAAATTAGTCTCCGAAGGATATCGACTATTATTACTGAATATGGCAAGTACAACTAGTCCTGGAGGTGGATATCGGAAAGGTAATGGAGCATAAGAAGAAAATTTATTTCGTCGATCAACTTATTATCATAGTCTTGATGTAGAGATTGCTGATAAGGAACGATCGGAACAATTTTATTGCACAGCAAAATGTGAACTCAAACTACTAACAGGTTATGGTGGATTTTGTTCAATGGAGGAATTTGGAGCTATTTATACATCTGGTATTTCTGTTTTTCGGGAAACAGAAATAAATGGATATATGCTTATATGAAAAATCCTTTATATAATGTCGATGCTATTGCTATGGCTGCATATAGAGATCCAGAATTAGCTCAGAATAATATGCTAGAAAATAAATTTGCAATCAATACACATAGAAAAATAGAAAATATTTTTGCCATTGCCTATCATCATAAACATGATTATCTAGTATTATCAGCTCTTGGTTGTGGTGCTTTCAAAACTCCACCTGAACATATTGCATTACTTTTTAAATCTATTATTTATCAATATGCTGGATTTTTTAAGAACATTTATTTTGCGA
This sequence comes from Rotaria sp. Silwood2, assembly GCA_905329745.1. Classification (NCBI taxonomy): domain Eukaryota; kingdom Metazoa; phylum Rotifera; class Eurotatoria; order Philodinida; family Philodinidae; genus Rotaria; species Rotaria sp. Silwood2. The sequence continues at coordinate 34,548 of CAJNSZ010000849.1, read as the reverse complement.
TTGTTGATGATCATAATGCAGGAAAACAATTTAATCCAGATGGAAATTTTCTTCCATTTAAAAAAATACTTGATGATCTAACTGTTCAACCACCAACAACAATACGTGTCAATGGAGTTAGCGGACCAAATCGTATTCTCAATCAAACAGCAGATGATAAATTAACTCTAAGTGACGTATGTATTTCATATCTTTCATCATGTCCACATGGATCAAAATGTCGTGAACTTAAAAATTCTCAACATAATAACAACTTTTTGCATCCACCAATGTGTTTATATCAAAGTGCAACATCATCATGTGATCAAATGAATGATGAAGTGCATATACTTACATTTATACATAATATCAAATGTAAATATGGTGGTCAATGTAATGATACAGATCCAAACCATATCAGTGAATATGATCACCCAGTTTATTGTGAAAATAAAGGCAAATGTCAAAATATTCATGCACAACATTCATTGGATTATCGACATTTACAACTTTGCGAGGATGGACTTGATTGCTCGAAGTATTTCAAGAGAGAAGATGATCATTGTAACTTCTATCGTCATTGCAAATCTATTTGTCTTTATGATAATTGTTGTGTTCAATTTCATGATAAAAAACATTTTGAAAATACAATACATTCATTTCGAATACCATGCTCATTTACACCATATAATTGTTCAATCAATGTTGAATATATTCAAAATGGAAATATAAGTAAAATACTACCTGAAGTAGAAAATCATTGTCTTAAATATTTACTTGTTTGTTCGTCTGGTCGTCAATGCAAAAATAAAGAAGAAGGACATTTTGAAACATCACTTCATATTGCTCGTAAACCTTGTTCTGCTAGTGATAAATGTTCACAATTTACTGACGAAGAACATTTAGAATCGTTTTCTCATCCAAATATACGTGATATTCGTCTATTTTGTCGAGAACCACGCTTTGAATGTTGAGAAAGATCTTTAGATCAACATTTGAAAAAATATCGACATGGAAAAATCACAATCATCTTAGTGCTGTTCAATCAGCTAATCTTAATTCATCTATTAATTTTGTTCATAATCAAAGTCAATTAATCCGAACTGTGAATAATTAAACTGATGCATCAAATTGGAAAAAAGCAAAAATTTCTTCTGCAATACTCAATTGGATACGAGCATTACAACTTGTACATCGATGTGCACCACATATTTTCGAATCAGTTCTTGTTCATGGTTATGTTATGAGTCGACATTACATGAATTTATTAAAACAATCAAAATATGTTGTAAAAGCAGTGAAACAACATAGTCGAATACGTGTAATTTTTCTTCAGCACAACATTCCTTCACTAAAAGACGGTATATTCAACCTTATAACAGTTTTAGTGAAAGCTGAATTTGCAAAAAACTCATCTGGTGGAGCACTTCCATCAGATGCCGATCATGACTATAGTATTAAATTAATTCAGAGAAAACTAAAACCACCTTTAAATGATAATGATATTAACGCTATTCATTATTGGGCAAAGAAAATTGCTCAGGTGTCAATAAAATTGCATGAAAATCCGATGTGAATCGGATATGAAGTTGATCAAACTTTAGGAACAGATAAACATGTTTTTAGCATTTTAGGACCTCATTTAGGACATTATTATAGTAAATATTATTATTGTCTTTAACCATTTGGCTCCCGCCTATTTTTGCGCAGATCAAAGTTTTTAAAATTAATCTTTAAATATGATTTATTGATTTCTTTCTTGGTTTAATGTCGTTTTCTCAGAGTGGTCATAATAGGAATGCATGAGGCTGATTGTTGAAATCAATGGCTATTATTCAACGAA
>CAJNSZ010000849.1:0-32682 GCA_905329745.1 Rotaria sp. Silwood2 | reverse complement strand
GAAAGAAGACTTTAAAAACTGTTTCGAAGACTGGTTTATTCGAATGCATAAATGCATTGATACTGAAGGACAGTACTTTGAAAAAATAAATTAAAATCGTCCTCTGAATATTTATCCTAAAGGCTAGTGAAAAAACTTTTGTAGTGCCCCACGTATACGGAAAGATGGGTCATACAGATAGTGACTTATCAGCGTTCGTTCGTTATAGAATCTTAGATAAAAAATAAAGTTGTCGTGAGGACGAATGAAAACAGTAGCATGATAAACACAACAGATTTCACGACTTCGCAGTCGTACTTCACATTGAGAATCCAGTCAATCGGGTATTCAATCTTAGTGTTTCTCATCCAATCAGATGTCTAGCTTTTGATTTCCATCGAATTTAATACTCTATCGCTCTCTCTCGTAACAAATCGGATTTTGGGAACACTAGTTTCAACCAATCGGATGTTTTGTTAATTATGTTTCGGAAAAAAGAAAATTTGAATTGCAATGGTGACATCTAATAAAGGTCGACTAAAAACATTCTATTCATCGACATTTGCACAACATTCATTTTTTTAGCTGCTCACCTGGAATCCTTTCGTTGTAATTCGTATAGTTTCCAGAAAAGAGTTAAAGAATGAATCGGCTATATTGTCAATGAAAAATGATTATCTAATGGAAAGGTAGAGCCAAATATGGCAGCGGCTAGCCGTGAGTGGCACCCCGGAGGGGCACCGAAGAACGACTAGTCGCTTGTATTACAAGTCTACGTCAGATGTGTGAAAGAAAAGATCTGCATAGAATCTTACATATTTTTTGATAATAGTCTGCCACAATTTCGTTAATGAAGAATTCCGATACAAGATCGATTTTCCAGAAAGATTAAGAAATTTAACATATTAAAAATAGTTTAGAACAAAATCTTTTCTTTGAAATTTCCACTCAACAATTCTTCAGTTATAAATACAACGATTTTTTGGGTTAAGCCAAATCTGAATTAGCATGATTGTAAATGAAAGAGGACGACCGTTTGGGGACATAGACCCAAGCATAGAAGCGGCTAGCCGTGAGTGGCGCCCAGAAGGGGTGCCGACGAACGACTAGCCGCTGATCAGCAAGGTTCAGCGAAGAAATTCTTTAGACCGGTTGGATTCAAAGAAAAAGCGTCTAGCGACTGAGTCTGACTGACTGAAACAGTGTCCACAAGTGGCGGGTGTAGGTGCGGGTAGTGGGTATGGATGTGTTGGTGTGTATAAGAGTAGTGGGTGCGGATGTGCGATGTGGGCGTTCTGGTTCTGGCATAGCGATACCCACACCGTCAATACTCTTTCTAGACCATTCTCCGCCTCAATTTCGTAATAATTCTAAAAATGTAGTACCGAGTTTTATGCCAGTTTTCTCGTTATACCGTTTGAAATTTTTACGTTCGTTTGACAAAAATATGTATTAGCATGCATGTCAGTTATGTGTCCAAAATACGAGATTAAGAGCTTTGAAATTTTAGTATCTGTGTTTACTGTAATATCTCCGTATTTACCATGCGACTATTTGGCTCTAAGAAGCGGTACATGTCTGAACCTTTGAGAGAGCGATGGAAAAGTATAGAAAAGCATTCTTGACCAGCTGGAAGTCAATTATGTTCCTAGCTCTACAACAGCTCCATGAGCATTAACAAAGGTCCATCATATGTAATTAGAGTATAAAGTTATAAAAAGAACTCTCGGCTCATAAAATATTTTAATTTCTAAGTTATGAATTCCATATTGGAGACAGATTGTGCACATTGTTACTCGGCTGCACCTCATGCAATCACGAGGAGGGTTTTGATGTTGATCTGTTTTCAGTGAGAAATATTTACATTGAGGTTTTTAGAGCTACCGCTCTGGTTATGACTGATATTTGAATAGGGATGGGGAATACTCTTCACTAGTAGTTGATGTGTTGTCAACACAGTAGGTTCTTTCAAAGATGAAGCTCTCGAATTACTCACTTTCTCAAACCACAAACAATTGACGCTTCAAGAAATTAGATTTTTTCAATGAAATTCCTACTTCACAAATCAAGCCGTATTTTCAAAATATGAATGAAGAAAACTACAAGTATATATATAAACAGACTGTCTATTGCCATTTTACCAATAGTAAAGCTAAACTATGTGCTGATCGACTTCAGTATGTCCAGCAGACAATTCGATAATGCTCTACAAAAGAATGAAAGAGATTGGGCATTGAAGTGTGTGTGCGCTAAATGGTCAAAGACAGAAAAAAGACTACACTACTGTAATTTATCGAGTTTTAAGTTGCTTTCGTTCGATGAAAAAAGAGTAAAAGTTGTTGTGCTTGAAACTTTGATCTTGACATCCATCTGTTTGGTGACATGTTTTGATTTTTGACATCAATCGGCGATTTTTCTTTATTTATTGTCGCTCGATGCGGAATTTCAAACATTTAAATACTTGTTGAAGCAAAATTAGTGCTTATAGCAGAACATAATAATATGCTAAGAATATTAAGGATATGAAAGATTTATGGACAATGCAGAGAGTACGTGGAGACATGAAGGATATAGTGAACATGCTGAGAATGTGCAGAATACTGCAAAAATATTGAGGATATGCAACATACAAAGAGGGCACAGAGGATAGTGCGACACGTCTTTTCGCTTCGGCCATGGACTATTCCTTTAATTTTGTTCTTTCACGTGCATATGAGCAGATCATTTCTCATATCTGCTTGGTCTCATATCATATGTTTAACGGCATCGAATTCTTTCAGTAGAGGGTTAGCGACGGTTAGTCGCATTACTTGTATATATCAGCAAATAATAGTCTAAGGAAGCTTCCCATTGCATTTCTATAATATATATAGTAAATTTTTCCATTAAACAAGAAACAAATCTATTGGGTGGCCACCTTTACTATGATTTCCATTTCATACCACTACTTACGTTAGTGACTAGATGGTATCTTTGGCTGCATACTGAAAATATATGCATATGGTTGTCTGTATAATTCATCTAAAATTATTTCAATTGTTTAGTTGAGATAAACTTTTGTAAAAAGTTAAGTAATATCAAATGATAACATTTTATATTCATTTAGATCAATTTTATATTCATGGAGCCGCTCGACGAACGAGAACGGGTCTTTAATGGCAGTTGAACTTAGATGAAGATCATCTAATTTATTTGCTAGTAAATTAGTCACATGATATTTGAGAGTGTTTAATGAAGAGAAAATAGGACCGATTGGGGGTGTGATCGTCAATATCAATTGATTTGTAGACCTTTGACAATCCATAGATTCTGACTGATTTCAATCGTTTTTCTCCTGCAGATTTATAAGCCTTTGCTGTTATGAATTCTCTATTTGTTAATTCTAATAATGGGCGGGGCATAATAAATGACCGCGCTTTGTTTTTTGAATTTTTTAATCACTTAATACGTTGTATTGAAAAAAACAAAACACACCATCAGATACACCATGAACATCGAGTGTAGGTTGAAGTCTTGTTTTCAGGCAGATCCACATTCCTCATTCATACACCTACAGATACAATCACAACTATAATCACATCCACACTCGTATCCATATCAAAGCCTCACAAAATTACTTATACACTGCACACTCGCTTTCGGTACATTGTTAAAAATGATGCTTCTGGTTTCAACAAGAATGCAATGAGGTCGACGCTAATATTATTGGCAACTTGTGTGGCAACAGATACAAATTTTCCAGAAGAAGACCCAGCTTCTTCGTAATAATGCTATCGATCACTATCGTGGCTATCATTCTCAAATTTATCAGTTTTTTCAAAATAGTCTTATCACTTTCCCACCATCTGCAATTGCCCCTCTCGAATAACATTAAATCTCGCTTTCCGCTCCACACACTCTCACACAATAAACAGCTTCGATAGTACGAAAGCTAATGCATATCACCCGAACACGTGAGGACTGTTGATCGACTTACCAACAGGTTTGGGCAATCTTATCTTTAGGGAATCATGAGACTGATGCATTTCTTTCTCCGTGCTTTGTGGATATGGATATGGGTGTGATTTGCTGTAGCAGCCAGCCTCGGTGAGTTGTTATGAGGAGGAAGTCGTTGGTGTACCCTGGTTGATAGGAAAATGGAGCAGATGAACCGCTAGGTTTACCTGTTGCTCTATGGAAAAAAGACACATATCCACCCACGCACTTGTCGAAACACATTAACTGAAAAAAGCCATCCACTTCGCTATATACTATTGACGTAAACCCATCCATCCCGACAAGAAATGAGCAACCCCATTCATTAGAGCGCTCATCTGCACCCCATTTTAAGGTACAATATCCAACAAAAATGTGTCCCTTGGAGCTTTTCTCTTTTACATTACTTTGTGACTGTAGACGTGGCTTTGGATGTGCGAGGTTACGTGTGTGGGTGTTGCCAAGAACAAGACTAGCACTTATATTCAGTCACTGAAGTCTGCAATCGCCCACCCATGCTCATCCCTCTCCCCACACACCGACACCCACGCTCTCTATCAGACAACACATCAGTTTCCTGGAATTTCTTTCGTTCTTTTTCTCGTATTGCAATTTTTAGTTGTTATGGTTGCTGCTCGCATTTGAGTTAAAGTTCGGCTGTTTTTTCTTTATTTCACTCTCTTTTTTTCCCTTTAAATAAATATAAGATGAAGCCATTTTACATTCGGTGTCTATGTCGAAATGCATCAGAGCGCTTTTCTAATGAATCCGTTGCTTGCTCGACACACGGCAGTGTTTTTGAGACATCCATAGAAATAGAAAAAAAAATTCATGCTTGGATTTTTCCAATTTCATTTACTCTCTTTAATTTCCAACATACATTATTTTAAACAAAGTAAAACGTGAAGGTGATGTGAAGTGTTCATACCTGAGGCACGTTACATAAGCAACAGACAGCCAAACAAAACACGCAGTGATAAATGCAAAGAAGGTTGTTTATCGAGTTTACAGTAAGTCATGTATGTTATCATCCAAACAAAATCGTACATTAAAATACGTTTATGGGTAGATCGATTTCATCCAATGGTAACGGAAAAATTTTTGATTTGCTTTCGGCTGAATCTGTGATAACTCATGATTGAGAAACTGAATTAGCATCACTCATCCAGTTATTTTTAAAAGAACTAGAACTAGTGACTAGTTCTTTTAAAAAGAGCTGAACTATTCAAGCAGATCAGTTATAGACATAACACAGCCTCCATTTCTATGAACGTGTTCTGTTTTGAGAACTATATATTGTGATCAGTTCTTTTTTGACAACTCGAACATTTACTGAACAGAATTACTACATTAGCATCATCCGTAGGTATAATTCATATGAAAAGAACTGATCACTTGATATAGTTCTCGAAAATGAACCAGTTCATAGAACTCCAAGCTATCACACGTCTTCTTTCGACACGTGTTGATGAGCTGCTCGAACCCGATTGAAAATATTTTTCTGAATTTGGGCATCTTCCTTGATGGATGTATTCATGAATATAATACAATGAGGGTAACCCAATGAGAAACAATCGATTGATGAGAGGTCAACGTTAAATCACTTCCTACGTTATTAGTAGGAAGACATTTCTTAATTTTAACCGTCCAGCACGGAATGAGCAAAGTTTGGATTCATAAAAAATGCGTTCATTTATCGTTGCTGTGCGATATTGAGCAAAGTTTCAGCAAGAGACTTTGTAGACCATGCCACCCAGCGAGAGGTTCACAAAAAATTAAATTCATCCTGTTTTACTTTTATGCTTCGAAAGCGACTATAACTTTCATATATTTCACTTTTCAGTTCCATTAGTTCCTTCAGTCATTGCGAGTGGAGATTGGGTGCGCGTGTTTCTTTCACTCACACCCATGCCAGCATGGGAGAAGATCATTGGTACTTGATGAATGAATTGATACAGAGAAAAGAAAGCGAGGAACTTATTTGTGTGATCAAATGTGGTAATACTTGGACGTGAGAAAGTATCTGAAATGTGTCTCACAGAGCTGTGACTCCTTGACCATTATGTCACCCAATTGAATATTTGATGTATGTAGACATTCGAGTCTCCTTTTTCCAATGAAAAAGGCCAAACTTACTATCTACCAGTATACCTGAGTTCTTCGAAAAATAACTACATGAATTCTACTTCGAAATGGGTACTAGTTGGTAGTGTAAGTCATCATTTAAAACTGTGAACTATTTATTAAAAACAAATGTTCTTGAAAGACATTATAGTCTATCTTAATTCTCATGAGCATACTGATATATGACTGTGCCGATAGCCAGTAATTGAATTGAGTGATCAGTATAACCTGAGAAAGTTCATACAGAAGACAAAGAATAATCTCCAGAGCGATGATCAAAATAAATATAAACGAGATCATGATTGAACTACTAGTTGACTTGTATGCACTAAAATTTCTTAGAAAACGCACATTATTTTCTGTGTACATGCAAGTTTTCTATTTTCCTTGTCTGAATATGCACATGTTCTCCTTTGCCGCAATTTGCGATTGCAGAGAAAGAAAAGCGTCTTCAGACATAGTTCCTTATGTAATACTTAGAACTAATAAAATAAAAACTTTGGGATAAGAGACTACACGAATTCTAGATGAACATCCTCGCATATATAATCGAGCACTTGTTAATCGAAAAAGATGTTTTAAGACAATACTTTAATATTGAATATAGTTCTTCATCTTAATTTTTGAAGACCACTACTATATCTAGAATTACGTATTCCTCAAGTTTTTGAAGCAATGTTTCTATTCGTGGACCAGTGGGTTCACTAACTGATTCATATGCTTGGTATTCTATTGATAGAGAATTTCAAATGTGTGCCAAGCTATTTTTCGTTCCTGTTTCATTTCGCAAGCGAGTTCATTTTGTTGCATTCATATAATAGATTTATTATTTTGCTTTATTTTGAGATCATTATTCACTCTCTCACATTTCTTTTCATTTCAACAACTGATTTTTGTGAGCTCAGTAGACTAAACATAATACCAACGTTGAATAAACTGCACGATAAGCTTTGCAATAATTACCTAATATTATTTATACTGATGATGAACTTTACTTTGATAGAATCTCGTGAACAGACCGCCCGAAGTAATTCAAATTTTTTGAGCTGATATTTTGTCCATAAGTACGACCTGATGAGGCTAGAAGAAGCCTAAAATGAAAAAGGTCAAAAGGTTTTTCTTCTCGAGTTACGACTATTTCATCGAATGTACCACTTATGACAAGGATTTACCGAAAGAATTACAGAATTCGGATCTGAAATTTTGCTCACGCACAGACCTTATCACTCTTATAGTGACCTACAAGTTTCAGACAAAACCAATGCTTCTTTCTCGAAATATTAAGCAACTACGAAACGTCGATTTTTTTGTGTCTGTAGCATAAGAGGGTTTTCTTGAAAACTCAATATTTTGCCAAAGAAGCATTCGTTTTGTCTGAGACTTTTTACTTACTATAAAGGCATAACATCTGCACGTGAGCAAAATTTCAGACCGATATTCTGTAAACTGAATTTTTCGGTGAATCCCTTATAATAGGTAGTACAACCAGTGAAATAGTTGCAACTCAAGAAGAAAGACCTATGAACTTTAATACTTTTGGGCTTTATTTAGTCTCATCGGGTCCTACTTAAGGGTAAAATATTAGTTTAAAAGCTCTGAATCCCTTGGGGCATTGTCCTCGTCAGTTGCCATTAATAAAGCCTATGACAGTTGACTTCATGAAAAGAAGCATATCTGTGTACATTCTTCTACTTTGAAGATTAAGTGTTTGAAACAGCTAAAAGCAAAAATATTGAATATCCTTGCTTTTACACGATGGAGGAATGTATGGCAACATCAAATGAATCTATTGAACATGATGATGACAATACATCATCAGTTGCTAGGAGTTCCAAATTATATCATAATACAAAAGTGCATCCCATACAAATGGACCAGGATGGCCATTCATCAACACAGCTACGACAAGCATCTCAACGATCTGCATCCCCAGTCGATCTTGTGTCAACATCAGCAGTACCGAAGTCTACCAGTGTCGATGAATTGAAGGCATCGTCTGAAAGAAATTCTCGCATGCAACCGCCAAATAATCAGCATTCTTCACATTCTTCATCTTCGAAAAAAGAGATATTAATTTACATACAGGATCTTCCGTCGGATTTACCTCAACAGGAGCTTGAACACAAGTTACAAGATATCCTACGGAGAAATCGTATTCATGTCGTTAAAGTTGAATGCCACTTGGCACTCGGAATAGCTGTTGTTCTACTAACAAATGAGGAAGATCAGAAATATCTTATTACGGATATAGAGTCGGCAGTTTTCGACAAGAAACAAAACACAATCATATCGTTTGTCGATGACATTGAGCTCACATCTTATATCGTAATTGATAAAAAAACTTCAGAAATTCCATCTACTGAAAAAATTGCACGCCGATGGATGCAAGTATGCAAAACAAACGAAGTGCCAACAATTGAATCGATATCTGGCGAGTTTCCCAACATAATGCGTGTTGTTCCAAAAACACTCGATGAACTCATCCGAGCAGCTGATGTGTCGGTGTTCAGTATTGATGCTGTATTCGCTACTATCTATGTACGTGCAGATTGCAGTTTTCTTGAATACTTGCCCGCCAATATAACCGATGACAAAATTTCGAAAGTAATCTCTGATGAATTAGGATTATGTAAATTTTCGGCATCTTCACTTTATGTACAATGCAACAAGATGACAGGAAATGCTGCTATCTTAACTACACAAGCAGCAAACCAATGGGTGAAACATAGTTGTATAAAGATCGACGACCAGATGATATCAAAAAAGGTAAGGCTAGCTTATCGCATTCTTGTTTCGCCTGTACCTCGTGACTACAACATAGCTGATATTACAAAACATGCCCTATTTAGCAAACACATTGTCAACAAAAAGCATATCAATAATAGTCTCATTATTGAGTTCGATGATAAAGAAGCATATGAGCACTGTTTGTCAATTGGAGCTTTTCGCATAGGTGAAAATATGATGAAGATTGCGCCACACACTGTTGTCAGTGATCCAGATAGTTGTGATATCAATGCTGAAAATTGGTATGAAACAGTAATGCTCGATCATAAGCCAAATATAATGGAATTCATTGGGAATCCTCAACATCCAATATTTCATTACAAATGGAATGCCGATAATTGGATTCAACAATTCAACAAGCCCACGGATATTGATCAGTATTCGGGTAACTTCGATGTTAAAAGACATTTATTGAGAGTAACCGTAATGTTAAATACTATAAGCATTGTCAAAAAGAAAAGCTATACAGTTAACAATAAAGAAGTCATATTGAAATCTGAACGTTTGAAAACTATTCTTTATGATCACAAATCGAAATTATCAAATGAGAAAAAGGTTCCACTTACAGCAATAAATTTATCTTATCCATCGACATCTGTAAAAGTCATCGATGAAGATTGTCTCATCATTTATCAGAAACTAGCTTCAGAAGGATATCGACCATTACTATTAAATATGGCTAATGCAACTAGTCCTGGTGGTGGTTATCGAAAAGGTGATGGAGCACAAGAAGAAAATCTTTTTCGTCGTTCCGACTATTACCAAAGTCTTGATTCAGAAGTTGCAGATTCAAATCGATGCGAACGATTTTATTGTACAGATAAGTGTGCAATGAAACCTGTAGCTTCTTATGCTTCACTCTATCCTATGGAAGAATTCGGTGCTATTTACACATCTGGTATTACAGTATTTCGTCAAACAGAATCCAAGGGTTATGCTTATATGGATGAACCACTTTACAATGTTTGTTCAATCGCTATGGCTGCTTATCGAGAACCTGAGTTAAGAAATAATAATACTATTCTTGCCAATAAATATGCAGCCGGTACATATAAGAAAATTGAGAATATTTTTGCTATTGCTCATCATCATAAACATGATTGTCTTGTTCTATCGGCTCTTGGTTGTGGTGCATTCAAGAACCCTCCAAAACATGTAGCTTCACTTTTCAAAGCTGTTATCCAAAAATATGCAGGCTTCTTTAAAATGATATGTTTTGCCATTGTCGATGATCATAACACAGGCCATAGAATCAATCCAGATGGTAACTTGCTTCCATTTCAAGAGATTCTCGATAATTTAATTGTTCAACCATCAGAAACAATTCGTAATAATGTAGCAAGAGGACCGAATATTATTCTGAACAAATCAACTGATAATCAACTAACATTGAGCAGTGTTGCCATTTTGGACCGTATGCCATGCTATCATGGTGCCAAATGTGCTGAGCTTAAAAATGCTCAACATAATGAGTCTTGTTCACACCCATCTATGTGCTTCTATTCTGGAAAAACATTATCTTGTGATCAAATGAATGATGAAACACACCTATATTGTTTTGTTCATAATGTGAAGTGTAAATATGGTGGTGAATGTAACAATAATGATCCAACACATCTAAGTGAGTTTGATCATCCGGACCTTTGCAAAGCAGAAGGTTACTGTACTGATACACATCCAGATCATTTGCTCGCCTATCGACATTTACCACTCTGTAAAGATTCGATCAAGTGCATGAAGTACTTAAAAAGCGATAAAGATCATTGTAAAAAATGTCGTCATTGCAAATTAGATTGTCCATTTGATAACTGTTGTGTTAATTTTCATGATAGAGAACATATTGAAAATGCCATTCATTCGTTTCGAACACCGTGCCCTTTCACACCTTACAATTGTCGTTTTCATGTAGAATACGTACTAAAACCCAATGGCCATGTATCTCAAGAAGCAGAAGTTCATTGTCTTAAATTTTCTCACGTTTGTTCTTTTGGTCAACAATGTTACATAACAGCAGAGAACCATTTAGAGACATCAATTCATATTGCACGTCAGCTTTGTCCGGATCGCGAGAAATGTTTAAAACTCGGCCAAGAAGATCATTTGGAGACATTTTCTCATCCAAATATTCGTGATATTCGTTTTCTATGTAAGGTTCCAGGTTTCAAATGTCGAGACAGACATGATGATTCTCATTTGAAAAAATTTCGACATAGTAGAGATCACCATCATGTGAGTGTCGCCAAATTTAGTGGATTTAACACAACAGTAGATTTTGTTCACAATCAAAGTCAACTCATTCGTACAGTGAATAATTTTGCCAAAACATCGAATTGGAAACAGGCCAAACCATCCAGAGAAATACTCGATTGGATAAGAGCTTTGCAACCTGTACATCGGTGTAGAAAAGATATATTTGAATCGATACTTGTTCACGGTCATGTTATGAGTCGACACTATATGAGTTTACTCAAGATACCAAAAAATGTTGCCAATGCAGTTCAACAGCACAGCGAAGTGCGTCAGATATTTCTTCATCAGGACAATCCAGCATTGGAACAACTCGCATGTGAACTTATTGAAGCACTTGTTGAAGCTGAATTCCAAAAAGCGGGAGATAAGGCATCTGGGGGTGCACCAACTACTACAACAGGATCAAGTCACGATCCTGAATCCCAGTACCGAATCACTGTGCTTGAAAAAAAATTGAATCTATCTCTTAAGGAAAATGAAATGGGAACTCTCCGTCGTGTTTCGAAAAGTATTGCCGAAGCATCCATCAAATTAACTTCTAATCCCATGGGCATAGGTTACAATGTGGATCAGACATTAGGTACCGATAAACAGATTTTCAGCATTTTAGGACCACACTGTGGTTATTATTACGGAGAAATAGTTATTATCTTCAAAAGAGAAATCATGCTTCACCCAGACACCAATTTTTCAATTCAGGCTGCCACTTCTTTTGGTCCAAGTGCCAGTGCCTATCAGCATCGTCCATGGTTAACAAATCCCAATGATGCTAATAAAAGTGTTCAAAATTTCCATGCTTCCAAATTACATTGTTCTGTCCCACTCCATGAATATGCAGCCGCCACAGAGCTCATAGCCTTGACAGGTCTGGATAAGAACACGATGGATGTTGATCTAAATGCTGTGATAGAACGTTGGATGCGTGTTGATTCACATGAAGTTTTCGAAAGTCACTTACCACAACTTATTCCATTGGACTACATTGATGCAGTGTATATACCAAAAAATTTATTCGAATCCCTTAATTCTCAAGCTCAGAAGTTAGCAAAGAACATTTTTGGTAACTCAATCTATATTACTGAACATATAATTGATCTCAATTCGACTAAGCCAACAGTAGATGCAGCTCGCTTGACCTATGAGAAATTTGTGCATGGAGAAATTCATCAAAAGATTAACAAAAAGATTCAAACACCACATACCCAACGCGGTACAGTGATTACAGTTGCTTCTTCAAAATTCGTAGAACAAATTGTACTACCGATCACAATATCACAGTCATATAGTTTATATTGTCTTGAGAAAAAACCATCTGATAATGCAGACTTCACCTATATTTATTGGCAAGCAATGCATGGAGATATGATGTTGACAATATCAAATGAAAGGATAGAACCTCGTAAAGATCAACCGAATCTTCACTGTCTTGTTTGTTATGTTGCTAAAGAGCCATCATTTACGTCAGAAGACTATTACGAAGCCTATTCGTACTTGAATGATGGCCATCCATATCAGCATGATGCCAATGTCCCCAAGGCTCGATTCAAGGTTAAATCAAATTCATTTTATCGTGGCTGTAAAATGGATGATTTTTATACATTTTGTTTGGAAATCAGTCGAAAAACAGGCAAAGTGGTACTTTCACATGCTGGTCCGAATAGCATATACAATCATGAAAAAATTGAATATCAATTTGACAAAAAAGTGCTAGATTTATCGAGAATCGATTACATTCATATTAGTGCCGGTACTCAAGATGTTCCCATACGAAATCTGACGATTAATCATGAGCGAATATCAGAATTGCATCCATCATTTGATAAACATTTTAAGAAAGATACATCTGTTTTATTACAAAAAACACATGGAACTGTTGTTCGAAGTGTTCATATTCCCACTACTGTTGATTCTCATGGTGCTTCTAATGCCAATAGAGGTGCCCATAATAATAAACCGGTTGTTCAGATTAATAATACAGATGCTCATGGCTATAGGCCAGATGTTCTTACTAAACAAACAGATTCATCGCATTTATCTGATACCAAACCGAAATCATCTTGGTTTGGCCGAGCAATAGATAAAGTTTTTTGTCGGAGCACAGATGTAACCAATCCAAGTTCGTTGGTTTCCAACGGCATTGCGCCACAAACCAGACCATCGTCATTGATTCCGTGTCATGATTCGGTTTACTGTCTTCGCCAGAATGACCAAACACATATGGAAAAATATTCTCATCCTTGCCGTTTTTCTGAACTATGTCGAAATCAGGCCAAAGAACCTCATCTAGCTCATGAATTTCACAAAGTACCAAAATGTTCTGACGATGAAAATTGTCAAGAAAGAACGGATCCTGTTCATCGCGCACGCTATCGTCATACAGGTCTACCTGATTACTTGGTACCATGTCATTATCAGAGTCAGTGTCGTACTAAAACTTCAGAACATCGTATGAAATATTTTCATGGTGAAAACGTGGGAATAAAGAAAGGTTAGTTTAGTTAAAAACTTTACATTTTCACACCTGTAATAAAATATTCGATCTCTTATTTTTAAAGAAACAAAAAATTCTGTTGAAGCATCGTCTACACCGCAAACTCAGCGTAAAAAAATTCCATGCAAATTTGGAAGACAGTGCTATTCGATCGATGATGCACAACATTCAGTCAAATATTCACATCCATCGTCGTAAATTGAGAAATATGTCAGCATCTAAACTAAGAACCAGGTCAACCTCATAGTCTTGGTCAATCTGCGCGTACCAAAGTTGGAACTCGTTCAATTATGTTTCTCATATTGGCTTGCTCTTCTAGCTAAGTCATACTGAGAAGCTCAAACAGACTAGACCTAGCTGGGATCATGCATTTTATCGTTCGACTATTCTAAGATTTAACTAGACTAAAATCATCGTTATATAATCGCAGGCACCTATTCAAAAAGATTTGTAAGGAGTCCAATATCCAGCAGATTTCAAGCCATAGCCATATCGATTGACTTGACGACTATTCATCATTGTTTATCCTTATGAATTTTCACAACATTCGTAGGTCTCTGTGAACATATGACTAACTTCCAGATTTTGAAAACCTGCTCAGAACCAACCACTGTCACAACTTTCAATGAAGTATAAAAACAATATATCTAAGAAGAATCCAAATGAAATAACCGAAGTTCATTTTAGTTTGTTCGAACGAATTAATCGTATTTGATCAACAATTGATTTCCAATCGTCATACTAAGTACTGAGAGACCAACACGCTACTAAATAGATAATCTCTAGCATGGAAACTACAACTGTGATGTATCATCAAGATCTCAGTTCTCACTAATCCGTCTGAATCTTTTATATTGACCTGATTCTCCATTTAGATGTTGACAAATACAAATAAATAAATAGTTAATATTATAATAATTATCAATACATATCAAAGAAAACCAATACTATTTACTCACAATTAATCGGTGCTGCTTGCTTTTCCTTGAGACAAAGACAATCGTCAAATTGATTATTTTCTTTAAATATTAGACAGACAAGAACATTTCCAAAAAAAATCATTTTCGATTGATAAACAGCATAAAAATATATGATGATTCTGGCACTTCTTTTTCGTTTTAGTAAATAATACTAGGAGACAGAATTTCATAATCATGCATTGAGTAGGACTTACACTCGATATCAACGGTCAGCGATAAGTCTGATTTCATTGTCTCAGATTCATTTTCGATCTCTTTTTGCAATCTCTATCTTACTACACAGTATAAGGATCTTTTAACATATTTTACACCAGCTTTATTCTTCCATATTCGAAATAAATTTCTCATTTTTATGTATCATAAGGGGGTGGGTGTGGGTTGTTGAAGAAAACATTCACACCTATACCTTCAAGCTGAGAAATGACAATATTTATAAAACAAGCTATCTTTTATGAGTTTCTCAAACGAATGCGTAGTACTTCTCTTATAAAAAATATACTAAGAAATATCGGTCAATAGGAAAATCTTCCTATCAAGTGAAACTTGGACAGGAACTTTTCCTTGTCTCTAAGAATTATGCTTTTTCTCTAGTGAAATTTTTATCATCGAATTCTTAATAATAAAGAAAAATAATACCAAGGAATCTTTCTTCAGGAATCAAAAGATAAAACAAATGTATATGTATCCTAAAATATTATTAATGAATGAAGCATTCATGATACATTTTTCAGTATTCATAAAAATGTAATATTAGTGTTATAAAAGCTAGGCTTTAACAAAAAACATAATCAACGAAATTAAACAGCGATGAGAAATTTCTGCAACGTGATGTGTGCCCTTTAAACGATGTGAAATTGAAAGGTGCACCTCAAAGTTTTTCAAACAGCACGTTGGCGTTAATAAAAATGCTAGAGCACATTAGAGTTGAAACTAACCTCGTTGAATAGATTCATTTTAAACTATTCCAGGTTTTCTTGTCTATGAATCCTATTTTAGTGCTGTACTATCAAGTGCATTGTTGATTGAAGTCATCTTTTCCATTTTGTAAGCCAGATTGAAATTTTCCTCAGCAAGAAATCTTTGTTGTAGTATGAAAGATCACATGTAATAAACGATGCAAACGATGCTTTAGAAGATATGTCATTATTTTCCATTGTTATCGCTTATCATACTTCGCATTTAACCTTTTACACCAAATTGCTCTCTGACACGATCGATTTCAGACTGATGACAAAGCCAATTGAGTTTCAGAATTCAAAATCTTCCTCTAACAATTCTTGGTTGATGCATGTCTAAACACAAATTCTCAAGCAAATATTCAAATCGAAACATTATTGTATGTGTTAATTGCAGCCAATCCTTGCACAATAACCACAGACGTAGTCAATCACATTATAAAACCATAACAGACAACCTCTATGTGTCAAATGAATAGTGTATATAAAAAAATGACAAAAAAGAGCAGCTTACAAAAGTAATAAAGAAGAGGAAAATGATTACAAAATCTGGTTCAACCAAGAATTCTAACAATTGTGTCTAACACCAATTAAACATGAATAAACTTCGAAATTTCTCGACTTTTATCAATTCACTATCAATCAAACGATTGAAGACATAAAAGTTATGCTGAAGTCACAACAAACAATCATGGAAACTCGATTCATGTAAGTCAAGCAGAATAAAAACATGTCATAATTAGAGAATGAATAAAAAGAATTGTTAACAGCAAACAAATGATAATGTTGAGGCTGAGTGGATGAGATTGTTGGTGATGGCAACATCTTTTACTTCATCATCATATCCACACTTCACTTTCATCTTCATACTTATATTTCACTCTCACTGTCAAACCACTACCCGTCCACCTGCTTTGACTGTTTACGTAGACATACGATTATCTATGGAGAAATATGAAGTCAAAATGAGACCATATACAAACATTGTAAGAAAATGTATTTTATCTCCGTAAATTATTCTATTTCTTTATATATAATATAAAGATATCCAATTGTTAAGTTGAACCATATAAACACACATATTCTTCGAAATACGGTCTGTTCAGACTACTCCACTGAAGTTTTCTGAATCTTTCAGAATGGATAGCTTTGAACACATAGAATGGAAGTTTTCATAAGCTGAAATGTTCCTAAGAATATCCGACCCTGCTTATAAATATATTATATATACTTCATATATTAGCACTGAAATATTATCTATATTAACAATGAAAGTTCTCATCGCCAAACTAACAAATTTTAAATATAACATGCCCATAGCATGCGTAGAGTGAGATATTTAAATTTCAAGATGTATAAAAGCAGAGGACATTATAAGCTCGTACATTGGAGTATAGAATTTTTTTCATCGGAATCCTTATCATCTTATACTGAATGTAAGATCTCGTTGAGATAAGCATCTTTTGTGATGAAACGTGCTATTATTTTACTTAAAAATCAAACAAAAAGAAAACGAGAAAAAATTAATGTTACTGTAATTACGTAGTACATTCCATTGTCCTAGAGTATCGATATAACTGTGAAGATTTTTCTTTTCGTATGTGGATGTTGATATTTGTGAGAGTAGGATTATATAGTACATGAATTGAAGATTCTCAACAATATACACATCAACGCACATTCAAGTCGCAAAAACTAAATCAAAAAATACTTTTTATTTATATCAATACTCTAGGACAATGGGATGTACTAATTACAGTAAAACATTAATTTTTTCTCCTTCGCCTTTTGTCAATAGAAGCACTATATGATATGAGTCATGGAAGAAAAATAAGCCCAAAAACACCAAATCCGGACCATTATCAAACACTTTTGATTTTTAAGTTGAATAATAGAACGTTTCGTCACAAAAGATGTTTATCTTAACGAGATCTTACACTGGGTATAAGATGATAAAGATTCCGATGAAAAATATCCTATAGATCAATGTAGGAGCTTATAAGGTTCTCTATTTTTATACACCTTGAAATTTAAGTATCTCACTTTGCGCACACTATAGACACGTAATATTTAAAATGTGTTAGTTTGACGGTGAAAGCTTTCATTTGACCCAAATATGGTCAATCTCTTTAACTATCAGTTGACGAGCGTCCATTGTAAGTAGAATCGAATTCGGACACGTGCACTTTTTTTCTTTCGAAAACTTTATTTCTGTGGTTCAGAAAAACTGAAATACAGAAAAAAAAATCATGAACAAAAGCAATTTTTAAAATAAAAATCTTTTATATTTCATGTCGAGAGTATTTTAAATCAAGAACAAAAAGTAATACAGACACATTTTATTTCGATCGAAATATATCTATAAAAGTTGGTACCTCAACAATAATATCATGTAGAATAAAATAATGGTTTTCTTGTTTGAAAATTCGATTTGAGAAAAACACAACAGAGAAAGTTAAATGTTTTCCCTTTCTATTGTTTAAGATCAATTATTTGTAAACAGAAAAGGTCAATTTTCAGTTCTTAACATGTGTTAAATAAAATGAGAGTATTTAAATCAACAGTAAGAGAATCTATTTCATATCCATAGGAGAAATTTCATTATCTTTGTTAAAAAAAGAACCAAATGAATCATCGATTATTTAGACACTTACGCCAATTTATTATATCTTGTATTAATATATTGTGAAGAAAACAAAAAAAGAAAACGAAAAAAAAAATTTGACCGATTGTTTTTTTCTTTCTTTCCTCATACATCCTTTCACATTCGGCGTGTTATTCTGCATGTATGTATGATATACACGAGTCAAATTATTCATAAAAAATATAACATTTTTCTCCTGTTCTTTCACCAAGACCAATAGAGCATGATAACATACGCATATTGAATCATTTTATTTTAATGTTTTCATCATCATCATTGATGTTGTTTGTCGATCTTGATCGAATTCAATGTAATTTTTACTTGTTTTTTTATTGAATTGATTCTATATATATATATATTTATTTATTTATTTAAAAACAAAAAGATCTCGGTAATAGTCCATCACCAGATGTACCAATATTTACAATAATTTTTCTTTCAACAATTGCTCATAGTTTTATTTTTTATTTTCTTCCATCATCATTGGCACCATTAATTAAAAGTTATGTTGTTTCAACATTCCATGCAATTGTATGTATTTTAAGTGTTGTGAATTTTTTCTCATGTTATTCAGTTAATTTAAAACAAATTAATCGAATAGCTGGTGGAGGAATCTATGGAACTGGTGATGAAGTTATGACTTATAGTATATGTTATTCATTTGGTTATTTTACATATGATTTATTACTGATGTTATTTTACAAATCAGTAAGAACAAAATCAGCATTAATTCATCATATAATAATCCTTGTAGGATTATTTTCAGGTTAATTGTTATTTTTGCGTTTTAAATTTCGTATTTTATTAATTTATAATTGTATAGGTATAATGAATGGAATTTGTCATTCATGTCATTTCTATTTACTTGGTGAAGAACTTTCAACAATTCCACTAAATTTAAAAGCAATATATCAAAATCGACCACGTTTACATAAAGTCTTTACTTATTTATTTGTGATTAGTTTTGTTTTTAGTCGTATTATATATGGATCAATAATATGTGGATATGCTTTTCGAGCTGCACCACAATTTATTCAAATGGCATCTAATGTTGGTGATTTAAAAAGTATTATTATCGGTTTATCACAAGCTGCTTTATGCATATTAACAAGAATACTCAATTTTTATTGGCTTAATTTAATTCTTCAAAAATTATTTCATTTACAGAAATCAAAAAAAAAAATTCTATAAAAAATTAATTTTAATTAAAGTATCATTTTTTTGCCTTCAATAAGGAACTATTTATCGATTTCTAGGAACTTTTGTTTTTTTTCTTTTTTTGAATAAATCTTATTATATTATATTCAACATCTGTTTTTCTTTGTTCTCTTCTTTGTTTTCAATTTTTTATTATTTTTGTTTCGAAACAAAATTTATTTATCAATCAGAAAAATATTTATATGAAAATCAATAGTAAATATATTACATGTTGTTCAATTAACAAACATTTCGATATATATGTATTTATTTTCTTACTCGAATAACTAAATTAATAAATAAAAGATTGTCGAATTAATTATTATTTTTTTTTTTTTTTTTTTTTTTTTTTAATTCAACTCATTTTTATTCCTATTGAAAATTTTTGTTACAACGAACTGTATTTTTCATTGAAGAGTATTGGTTAAAGCAACGTTGTATTTGAGTAGACTTATTCGTGTGTATGAATATAAATATTAACCAATAAATCTATTAAATATATTTGATAGACGAAAACGAATAGTATCTTTTATTTTGGGTGACAATATTTCTCATCACCAAAAAAAGATACATTTGATCACCAAAAAATTTAGATACTTTTGATCACCATTTTTTAGTTTCTTCATTTCAAAATATTTATTTCTGAAATAATGCAACATTCACAATAAGAAAAGTCTGTATACTATTAACAACGTATTAAAAAATGACAAAGACCTATTTACAACTTGGGTGTGGGTATGGGTTTAGATATAAGTATTAAAANGAAATGTACCATTATGGTACCATCTAACAAACGATAAGAAGCTTTTCTAAACGGTTAAAACATATACTACTACGGCTCTTATCCGATAAATACATTTGAACACATATATGTGTTGCCGGGAGCGAAAGGGTTAAAAAAGAAAGTATGTTTCATCCCGATGCTAACTTTTCCATTCAAGTTGGAACTAGTTTTAGTCCTAGTGAAAGTGCTTACAAACATTGTCCTTGGTTAAGCGATCCAGTTAGTATCGACAGACGGGTTGCAAACTTTCATGATTCGAAATTACATTGTTCTGTTTTTCGTTATGAATATGCAGCAGCAACATAATTAATTGCTTTAACCGATAAAGATAAAAATCAATGGATGTTAGTCTGAACGATGTTATTCAGTGATGAATGACTGTAGGTTCACATGAAGTATTCGAAGGACATTTACCACAACTTATTCCATTATATTATATTGAATTTGTGTTTATACCCACAAATATATTTCAATCACTGTCCTCAGAAGCTCAAAAATCGGCTAAAGCAGCTTTTAAAGATTCTCTTTTCGTTACCAATCACGAAATTGATCTTAGTTTAATTAAACCAGGCAGCATCATTCCATTTGATGTAACTCGTCAATCTTATCAAAAGTTTGTACTTGACCAGATCTTTCAAAAGATCGAAAAAAGAATCAATAAACCACAAGTCACACATGGTGTTGTCATCACAATATCAGCCTCAAAATTTGAAGAGCAAATTGTTTTACCAATAACCGTTTCTCAACCTTATAAATTGTATTGTCTTGATAAAGTTCCAATGTCAAATCATCTCAAATTGACTTATGTTTATTGGTAAGCAATGAATGGTGACATGATGTTAACAATAACCACTGAAAAGATTAATCCAAAAGAAGATCAGTCTAATCTTCGATGTCTTATTGGTTATGTTGCCGAAAAACCATCGACAACTACAGAAGACTATCATGAAGCATATTCATATATAAATGATGGTCGCCCATATCAACATGAAACTAATATTCATATGAGTAAATTTAAAGCTAAATCGAATGTATTTTATCGTGGTTGTAATACTGATAATTTTTTACATTTTGCTTGAAAATTATTCATAAAACAGGTGAAGTAACATTATCACATGCTGGTTCAAACAGTATTTACAACCACGAAAAAATTCAATGTCAATTTAATAAATCTGAATTAGATTTATCAAAAATATAATTTATTTAATGTTAGTGCTGGAAATCAAGATGTTCCCATTCGTAATTTAATGATTTATCATGAACCAGTGATTGAGTTGCATCCATCAATTGACAAAGATTTTAAAATAGATACCTCTAACTTATTAAACAATCTTCAAACAATGCATTATTATACTGGCAATGCTCCTGTTTATCCTGTTGCACCTCTACATGATGTTACTCTTAAACTCAATATGAAACGAGCAGAACCTATAGTTGTACTGCCAAAGAAAACAGAAAATTCGTCATTTTTCAAAAAAATAAAGGACACAATATTTTTCTCTTCTACAAATGTTAGAGCATCGATATCTTATTCATCGAGTTCTAATCTGACGATATCCAACTTAACAACATTACAGCCACCACTAAAAATTTCATCAAAATTACCTTTCTGTCGTGATTCTGTATATTGTTTGAATCAAAATTCGAAAGATCATATGGAGAAATATTTTCATCTTTGTTGTTTCAATGAACTATGTCGAAATAAAGATATTGAGCCTTATCTTATTCATGAGCATCATAATGTTCCTAAATGTTCAGATGATGAAAACTGTTCCAAAATAATAGATCCTGTACAACGTGCAGAGTTTCGTCATACAAATGTACCTGATTACCTTATTCCATGTCGTTATCAAGATAAATGCTATGACAAATCGTTAAATCATCGAAAAAAATATTTTCATGGTGAAACATTTCATGATTCATGATGTCCCATAGGCTTATCGCCCGTTGGGGCCAACCGCTATTCGGATAATTTCTTTCCATTTCCTTCGGTCTTGCGCAAGGTGGAACAGGTCTTGTCCGCTGTATCCACNAAAAACCTGTTTTTTTGCTTTTTCTAAATTTTTTTGTATTTCGTAAATTTCTTGGCTCAGACGAGGCCTAGAAAATTAAAAACTGCATATTCTTAATCAGCATCAAAAGCTCTATCAATTGATATACAACTTAACTAAATTAATTTTCTGTTCGATTTTTGCATTAGCGGCACCTTACAAATTAGGCAGTAATACACTTGCAAAATACATGATTTCGTTTTCTTTCAAGTTTCTTTGTCAACTATTTTATTATTTTGTTACCTCTATCCAACGATAATATTCATAAAGTATGTTCCAGCTCATAAAGTTACAGACGAAACAATCGATATATTTTTTTATAAATCATTTCATTTAAATCACAAATGTTGAAGACTATTACATGTTTTGCGATCTCTTACGCTATTCAAAGTAAACACTTCTCATGTCCTTATTCGAAATAAACCTGAGTAAAGGAAAAAACTCATGTTTAATCAGTAGGTTTTAAACAGCTTTGTTTGTTTGTTTTTTACTAGTTAATCTTATAAATATCTGAACTTCGTGATAATTCGAATAAACATGGATGATAATAATTCTCAATCTAAATCTTCGATATCAGCATCAGGTTTATCCAATTCTACATCTGATCAAGCTCCGCATGTAAAATCTTCAAATAATCAACACTCTTCTCAAGCAACTTCCTCAAGTAATGATTTATTTGTATATATACCTGATATCCCAACAAATATATTAGACAATGAACTTGAGGAAATGATTCAAACTCGTATCGATAACATTCTACGTATCAAAATAAGTGATATAAAATGCTATTCAAACCTGGGTGTTGCTGTGATTCGATTAATGAATGAAAACGATAAGAAACATCTTGTTTCTACTGTTCGATCAATAGTTCTCGACGTGGAACATAATACAAACATATCGTTCGTTGATGAACTCGATCTCACTTCTTATATAGTACTCGATCAAAATATATCAAAAATTCATGCCGCTGAGGAAGTGGCTCGTCGTTATATGCAAGTATATAAAACATCAGATCTTCGTTCATGTCAACAGATTTCTGTTCAGTTTCCAAATATTTTCTCTTTCTCTCTTGACACATTCGATGAACTTGTTAAAGGAGTTAAAAATACAGATTTTAAAATTGAAAGTACCTTTGCTACTATTTATTTGCGTGCTGATTGTATTTATTTCGAAGATTTGCCACCAAATACTAATGATGACAAGATTTTATTAGCCATTGCCACTCAAATTGATGAAAATAAACTTCAACCTACATCTTTTTATGTGCAGTATAATAAACAAACAGGTAATGCAGTCGTCTTGGCAACACAGTTAAACAAAAAATGGATCAAAGAAAGTGTTTTAATTATTGATGGAAAAAACATATCAAAAAAGACAAAACTTACGTATCGTGTTCTCGTCTTTCCTGTACCTCATGGTTTTAACATCGATCAAATTCTTAAACATAAATTATTTGGACGAATTGTTGCATCTCATCACATTAATGATCATATCATTCTGGAACTTGATGATATGAATTGTTATGATAATTGTTTATCAGTTGGAGCTCTTCGTTTCGGCAATATTATGATGCAAATTGTACGACATACTCTAGCTGCTGATCCAGACAAAACTGAAATAACTGCTGAAAATTGGTATGAAACAGAAATGTTCAATATAAAACCAGATATAATGACATTAATAAGAAATCCTCAACATCCCATATTTCGTTATAAATGGAATGCACAACTTTGGATTGAACAGATGAAGAAAATAGATGTAACAGATAGACGATCAAAAAAATATGATTTGAATCGGCATTTATTACGAGTAACAGTTATGTTAAATACCATAGGTGTTGTTCGAAAGAAAAAATATGCAGTTGATGGTGAAGAAATAATTTTAAAATCTGAACCTATGAAAACAATTGGATATAATCATAAATCAAAATTATCATATGGAAAAACAATTGCACAAACAGATATGAAAACACCATATCCGTTAACAAATGTTATTGTAATTAATGAAGATTGTCTTGTTCTTTATGAGAAATTAGTCTCCGAAGGATATCGGCCATTGTTATTAAATATGGCAAATGCAACTAATCCTGGAGGTGGATATCGGAAAGGTGATGGAGCACAAGAAGAAAATCTATTTCGTCGATCAGATTATTATCAAAGTCTTGATGTTGATGTTGCCGATGAGGATCGATCAGAACGACTTTATTGCACATCAAATTGTGAATTTAAACAAATAACAACATCTGATGAATACTATCCAATGAAAGAATTTGGAGCTATTTATACATCTGGTATAACTGTTTTTCGTCAAGAAGAAGCTAATGGATATGCTTTTATGAAAAATCCTTTATATAATGTATGTGCTATTGCTATGGCTGCATATCGTGATCCAGAATTAACTAAGGAAAATATGTTAGAAAAGAAATTTGTAATAAATACACATAAAAAAATAGAAAATATATTTGCTATTGCATATCATCATAAACATGATTGTTTAGTATTATCAGCATTTGGTTGTGGTGCTTTCAAAAATCCACCTGAACATATTGCTTTACTTTTCAAATCTGTTATTTATCAATATGCTGGATTTTTTAAAACAATTTATTTTGCTATTGTTGATGATCATAATACAGGAAATCAAATTAATCCAGACGGAAATTTTCTTCCATTTACAAAAATACTTCATGGTTTGCATGCTCAACCACCAACAACAATACGTGTTAATGGAGTAAGTGGACCAAATCGTATTCTAAATAAAACATCAGATGGAAAATTAAATCTAAGTGATGCATGTATTTTATATCTTCAACTATGTCAGCATGGATCAAAATGTCATGAGCTTAAAAATTCTCAACATAATAATAATTATTTACATCCACCAATATGTTCATATCAAGATGCAACATCGTCATGTGAACAGATGGATGATGAAGTACATATGTTTACATTTCTACATAATATCAAATGTCAATATGGTGGTCAATGTAATGATAAAGATCCAAAACATTTGAGTGAATATGATCATCCAGATTATTGTATTGATGGAGGCGATTGTCAAAATGTTCATCAAGAACATTTACTTGCTTATCGACATTTACCATTATGTTCGAATGGATTTAATTGTTCGAAATATCTTAAGAGAGATAATGATCATTGTAAAGAATTTCGTCATTGTAAATCTATTTGTCCATATGATAATTGTTGTGTTCAATTTCATGATAAACAACATTTTGAAAATACAATACATTCATTTCGATTACCATGCCCATTTACACCATATAATTGTTCAATGTATGTTGAATTTATGCAAACAGGAAATACAAATAAAATATCATCAGAAGTAGAAAACCATTGTTATAAATATTCACATGTTTGTCCATTTGGTCGTCAATGTAAAACAAAAGATGAAAAGCATTTTGAAATATCAATTCATATCGCTCGTAAAATGTGTTCTAATGTTGATAAATGTTCACAACTTACTGATGAAGAACATTTAGAATCATTTTCTCATCCTGGTATACGTGATATTCGTCTATTCTGTCGAGAACCAGGTTTTAAATGTTCAGACAGATTGAAAAATGAACATTTGAAAAAATATCGACATGGAAAAAATCATAATCATCTTAGTGCTGTTCAATCTACTAATCTTAATTCATCCATTAACTTTGTGCGTAATCAAAGTCAATTAATAAGAACTGTGAATAATTATGTTGATGTATCCAATTGGAAAAAATCAAAAATTTCTCCTGAGATACTCAATTGGATACAAGCATTACAACCTGTACATCGATGTGCACCACATATTTTCGAATCCATTCTTGTTCATGGTCATGTTATGAGTCGACATTATATGAATTTATTGAAGCAACCAGCTTATGTTGCCAAAGCAGTACGACAACATGGTCGAATACGTTTAATTTTTCTTAAACATAATATCCCTGCAGTGAAAGACAATGCATTCAGACTTATAACAGCATTAGTCGAAGCTGAATTTGCAAAAAGTAAAGCATCTAGTGGAACAACCCCATTAAGTGATGACCATGATTATACTATGAAGGTAATTGAAAAAAAATTGATACCACCTTTAACTGATCATGATATAAACATCATTCATCAGTGGTCAAAAAAAATTGCTCAAGAATCAATAAAATTACATCAAAATCCAATGGGAATTGGATATGTAGTTGATCAAACTTTAGGAACAGATAAACATGTTTTTAGCATTTTAGGACCTCATTTAGGACATTATTATGGTGATATTATTATTGTCTTCAAAAAAGAAATAATGTTTCATCCCGATGCCAATTTTTCCATTCAAGCTGGTACTAGCTTTGGTCCTAGCGGAAATGCTTATAAACATCGTCCATGGTTGAAAGATCCAGGTAGTGGAGACAAACGTGTTGCCAACTTTCATAATTCGAAATTACATTGTTCTATTCCTCGTTATGCCTATGCAGCAGCTACAGAATTAATGGCTTTAACTGGTAAAAATAAACAATCAATGGATGTTACTCTTAAGGATATTGTTGATCGATGGATGACTGTAGACTCGCATGAAGTATTCGAAGGACATTTACCACAACTTATTCCATTAGATTATATCGAATATGTATTTATACCTAAAAATCTATTTCAATCACTGACTCTGGAAGCTCAACAATCAGCTAAAGCAGCTTTTAAAGATGCTCTTTTCATTACTAATCATGATATTGATCTTAGTTTAATTAAACCAGGTGGTATAATTCCATTAGATGCAACTCGTCAACCTTATCAAAAGTTTGTACTTGATAAAATATTTAAAAAAATTGAACAAAAATTCAATGAACCACAAATTGCACATGGCATTGTTATTACAATTCCAGCCTCAAAGTTTGAAGAACTGATTGTTTTACCAATAACCATTTCTCAATCATATACATTATATTGTCTTCAGAAAACTCAAACATCAAATAATCCTGAATTGACTTATATTTATTGGCAAGCTATGAATGGTGATATGATGTTAACAATATCTAATGAGGAGATTAGTCCAGAAAAAAATCAATCTAATCTTCGATGTCTCATTTGTTATGTTGCTGAAAAATCATCGACATCTACAGAAGATTATCATGAAGCATATTCTTATTTAAATTATGGTAGTCCATATCAACATGAAACTAATGTTCATACGAATCAATTTAAAGCTAAATCAAGTGTCTTCTATCGTGGTTGTAATACAGATGACTTTTTTACATTTTGTTTGAAAATTAGTCACAAAACAGGAGAAGTAACATTATCACATGCTGGTCCAAATGGTATTTACAATCATGAAAAGATTCAATATCGATTCAGTAAATCTGAATTAGATTTATCAAGTATAGACTTTATTTATGTAAGTGCTGGAAATCAAGATGTTCCCATACGTAATTTAATGATTAATCATGAACCAATGTCTGCGTTGCATCCAACATTTGATAAAGATTTTAAAATAGATACTTCTAATTTGTTAAAAAAACATCAAACAGGACATTATTATCCTGGTGTTGCTTCTTCTACTGTTGCTACACATATCAATGATATTACTCCTAAATCAAATATAAAACAAGCAGCGTCTTCAGTTAAACTACCAACAAAAACAGAAAATATATCGATTTTCAAAAGAATAAAGAACGCCTTATTTTGTTCTTTTGTAGACGTTAATGCATCAATGTCTAACTCAACGACATTACAACCACAACCAAAAGTTTCATCAAAATTGCCTCCTTGTCGTGATTCTGTGTATTGTCTGAATCAAAATTCGAAAGATCATATCAACAAATATTCCCATCCTTGTCGTTTTAGTGAACTATGTAGAAATAAGGATAATGAACCTCATCTTGTTCACGAACGTCATAATATTTCTAAATGTTTAGAAGATGAAAATTGTTCCAAACTACCAGATCCTGTACATCGTGCACAGTATCGTCATACAAATTTACCTGATTATCTTTTCCCATGTCGTTATCAAGATAGTTGCTATAATACGTCTTTAGATCATCGAAAAAAATATTTTCATGGTGAATCCTTACCTTCAATTAAAAGTAATTTTTTAAAATTATTTTTAGTTATTTATACAAAAGAAATCTGTTTCAAATCTTTTTAGAAAACAGCACGTTAACCAAAATGCATTCTGGCAATGCAACAAAAACTCATTTGACTCCATGTAGATACGGAGATCAATGCCGACTGATGAAAAACCGAGAGCATCTATCGAAATATTCACATCCTAATTCTTAATTGTCTTTATATGGATGACTAATATACAAATATATACTAATTAGTAAACAAGTATATCTAGCTGTCCCTGAGACATCATAGATGCCTATTACTTGTTTGAATAAACTACATCAGCATATTCTTTTTTTGAATTTTTCTTATTAAGAAATCTTAAATTCAAATGGCTTTAACTTCTAAAACTTTTAAATAAATATAGAAAAAAAAATTGAATCGAGGTGAGAATAAACATTAACATATATCAAAACCTTTCATTGGTAAATTTTATTATAATTTAAACAGTTATTGATAAGTTTAAGTTCTATTTTTCCGACATAAGCACATATATTTATAATAAAGAAGAGAAAATCATATTATCTTTTACCAGAAAAAAGAAACAACGTTATAGCACAAATTTTTATGATTCGTTTATATTAAATAAATCATGTGTTAAATAGAAAAAAGAAACAGATGCTGAAACGATCAATTAATATCTAAAGTAAAATAATGTACGTCAATAAAAATGTCTTTTGTTTTTTGAATGAACAGTATATGCAGTACATACCACAACCATGCATATTAGATCATACAAGGATAACATAATTTTTCTTTAGAACATAATAGAAAAGTGCTGTTCAATCAAACCAGATCAAATTGTAGTGCATTAATAAAATTTAAAAAAATAATCCTTTTCAAGTCAAACAAAACATCTTGCGAGTTAAAACAGGGTACATGAATACCCTCGTGCAATACGACTAGATAATCACTCGAATTAATTTTGAATGTTTTGTGAAACCTGATTGGTAATGAAGGGGTGTGGGTGGGTGTGTGTGTGGGTGAGTGTGGGTGTGGGTGGATGTGGCTGTGGCTGTGGGCGGATGTGGCTGTGGCAGTGGGCGGATGTGGCTGTGGCTGTGGGCTAAATATCACAGAAGACCCACACCACCTACACCCACACCCCACACCCACACCCACCCACTTCCACACCCACACCCACCCACTTCCACACCCACACCCACACACACCCAGCAGTGTCCAAGGACTGATAAATAGGAATTCCTAATCTGCCGAGGAATTGTCAGTGCCGCTGTGATAATTCCTAGTCGAAATGGGAATTGACCATTGGTTCCCTCACAGTTCCACCATTCACGAAAGCCGCGATATTGCTTTTTTAAAAGTAATTTGTGCATGGAACTATTGGTTCTCACAATTTTGCAGATGAAAAGGAGTGTAAGAACAAAAATTATCGTGAATATTCCATATTTTTACCTTTAGTATGCAAGGAACTGTAGGGGAACTGAGGAGGAATTCATAATTCTCAGTCCTTGGACACCCCTGTTCCTGTCAACATCTTCGATGAGGTCTTTTTTTTGGCAAAGTTGTTTTTATTCAAACATATCCTTCTAATGCTCATGCTAGCTTTGTTTTCGCACAGAATATTTTAAAGGCAAATTTTTCTTTTATTGTTAATCAGAGGAAGATGGTCACCGTCGAGGGTGGGTGCGGGGTGTTGGTGTGGGGGAGATGAAGATAAAATGTATATCCATACTCCACCCAAGTCTTCTTGGTCTATCTATAGCGAATGAAAGGATTTGTAAATTGTTTGACCATTAACATATTTCATGGAAATCAGTGGATCGATTACGAATTATTTATTCGCATTATAATTGAATAGGCAACCTATCAACAATTCATAACGACTAATGACTAGTAAAAAGCTCTTGAGCAATTTATGATCCTATTCAACTGTAGAAAAAGGAGGATCACAGATTGGAATCTAATAAGAAACGAGGTTGCACTCTTATTTTAATTCACTGAAGAAATCAAATCTATTTCCAATTTTCAAAAGGTATTTGCACATTGTATGCTCTGTTACAATTAATACGGTGTCATTCATGGAGGATTACGACCTTTCTGTGGTTTTTATAAATGAGAGTGCTCAATCATGTATCAGAAAAGTATGACTTTTCTATTATTTAAAGTACAAATATTATGCCACTATTTGATTATTGCTTGGATTCTGTCACTTGTTTATGCAAAGATTGGGCGAGTTCAATCTCAAGATTATTTTATGAAAGGCGCGTCTCGAATTAAAAGATTCTACGAAAGATCGTGATACATACATTTCTTTATTTACAAACGACAGAACTTGAACAAACACAAACAATCAGCATTACTCGTATACTATAGCTCATAGAAAAACCATACTTTTCCGATATACAAATGGCCCTTTATAGTATTTCTCAATCATAAGATGATCGTTTGTTAAAACTAATATCAATTGCAATATCCTCTAGTATGTACACTCATATCTTGGTTTCATACATCATCTTGTGCTTTGAGCAGCGAAATTTTCTGCAGATGAATGAAAGTCGAGTATGTAGTAGATCATCTTGAATTTCAAATATATTATATGATGAAATTTCGCACTTCATCAGTATTTGATGGAAGAATTTGAGCATCGGAAATTCCAGTGATCTCGATTCAAATTTTATTTTTGATTAATAAGCACTACATTTTTCGAAAGAGGCTCTTTATTATGAAGAGCTTTATGTTAATTACGTCCAAGTGCAAGATCTCGGATAACTTCTTTCTTTATGAAGGCAGTAAATTCATCTAAATTGAGTTTATAATCATTATTAGTATCTGCCGGTTGAAAATAACGAAGAAGCATATATGAATTAGAATTGGGTATAATGGCAGGCATAAACGAAGCTAATTCACCAATATCAATAGTTTCTGAATTATCCATATCAAGTAGACGAAATGCCTCAGGAATATCTTCCGCTGCTTGATGTCCCATCAGTAAGGGTCGTGTCACTTTTGTGAAACTTTCAAATGGTAACCACGGTTTCTTTATCGTAGCAGCTAGTCGTTCAAAATCTTCTCTCTTGACATGAACACGATGTTGACGTGTTTTACCATTGGTAAGAATTTCGTCAAACACATACTCGGCTTCAGTAATTTGATCACCCTTGCGATGTAAAATTTCATGTATACGAAGTCGACTTGCATCACTCATCATAAATTAAAAATCTAACTAGAACAATACGAACAGGCTACATTTTATACATAATCACATACCTTTTTCTAACGGGATGATTGATAGAAATAATCAATTTCAGTTGCAACTACTGTTCTGATAAAAATGAAAGCAAAATACACAACAACAATACTCTTATGTAGATTTTTTTTTCTTCTGATACTTCTATGGCTACACACTACGTAATTCACACTAACAAATCAATTCGACAAGGTGTGAGTGTGGGTGAATTTCAAGTGGATAGTCACACCTGCATCAGCACCCATACTTAATAGTTAACAAATTATTTGATAGCGGACGTTCAGAATTAGACATTAAGGTGCATGCTTCATGCCAAAATAAGACAAAAAAGCTGCAACAGTCAATATGGCAATTAGTGCTTAGTTTATACGGTTTTTCGAACTTAGAAATAATTTTTTGAATAAAAAAATATTGTTTCGTTGACTTTCAAGTGTGCCTTGCAACATTGGGTAAACATTGATTTCGAATATTGAAATAAATATTTAATGCCTGACGCATGAAGCTACCTGGAGAACCTTCAATAATGTTACGATGCAACATTTACCCCTTGAAAGAAAAAAGAAAATGTGCATTTTTCGTACAGATGAATCATCTGTGGATACAATATAAATTGTTGCTGCATATTTTTTTTTCATTTCTTTTTTGTGGGTAAAAACATTGTAGATGCCGGTGTCGTTGTAAGTACGTGCCTCTCGCAAGCAACTAAAGAATTATGCACTTTTTTCTATTGACTTTAGTTCATTTTTCTACGACCTTTTAGACAATTATAAATTCATTTGGATTTCCTTCTAATCACAAAAGATTCGTTGGATTCTCTATTTATAACAGTCCTCTTAAACAGTTTGTTAGAGTTAACAATTCGATGAATCGGATTGATTAGAACTTGGAGTTTACACTGTAAATATTGCTTTTTGTTATATCTGTATTATAGAATTAAATCTAGAAAGATTCTCCACAAATCTTAATGGCCTTTCTTGTAGTTATAAAAATTTATTTCTGACGAATTTGAGCATATGCCTATCTACTGTCTCATTACTATAGATCACACCGAATTCTGTTGGGAGTCATCGAAATTACTCAATATTCTAAAAATTTTAACTTTATAATTTTCTTTCTCTTTGTCAAATATATTTGTGTAAATTATTAATGAAAATCCTAGAAATAACTTAT
>CAJNSZ010000848.1:0-48316 GCA_905329745.1 Rotaria sp. Silwood2 | reverse complement strand
TCACATGGAGGAAAAAGCGGTTTTTTGCTGGTGGACCGAATTTTTTGCTCGACGACCCCCGCCGGAGTTGTCACCATTCGATAGAGAATTAAATTCTGCATCCAGCACAACCAAGTAGGGGGCCAGCACAGACGTAGGGGCGAATCGGGATAGGAGATAATGCAAAAAAGTGATTTTTGGGATTGTATTTGGCCAGAAACCCCTACTTTTTGGACGACAAGGCTATCTAAAACTTATACCATTGGATAGAGCGTAAAATTCTGCATCCAGCACAAGCAAAGAGGTGCACAGAACAGATGCCTGGGCGAATCGGGATTGGAATTACATCTTTTCCGAATTCGTCACATGGAGGAAAAAGCGGTTTTTTGCTGGTGGACCGAATTTTTTCCTCGACGACCCCCGCCGGAGTTGTCACCATTCGATAGAGAATTAAATTCGGCATCCAGCACAACCAAGTAGGGGACCAGCACAGACGTAGGGGCGAATCGGCACAGGAAATACGCGAATCTGGTGCTAACATTACCTACGTCACCTGTTCGTATTTGTTTAATTAAACCTTTTTCTTTACAATGAATAAAAAGTAGTAAAGTAATTATTTGAGTATCTTTTGGAAATTGTGGTTTATTAGCAATTGACCAAGTATAAAGCATTAAAGGAATAATATCATTTAAATGAGATCGAATATATTCTTCAGGATTATTTTGATATGAACTAAGATTAAGAATATTTTGCATTTCTCGATTGATATCAAATTTTTCATCTTCTTCTAATACATTTATTTTCTTAGTTGGGTGTGGGTGAGGGTGCGAATCTTCTCTTCATCTCCAGGCACACATACCAACACCCCACACTCACACACCCACACCCACACCCCACCCCTGGAGGTAAGGGGGGAAATTTTTCTAATCCTAAAATTATCCCGTGCGTTCCTGTCACGATTACTTGGAACCCTCAAAATGCTCCGAACCATACACAAGTTTCTAATTCTGTCTCTATTTGGCGGTAACCTCACCTGGCCGCCTGTAAATGTGCACGTTTCTAATTCTATCTCGATTATATGGCACCCTGTCCTGGACTGATGCCATGTGCATCACCCACAAGTTTCCCCTCATTACCCCCATACCTTCCAGAAATATGGATGTAAAATTTTAGCATAGAAAATTTTACCCCCATTACCCCAATATCTCCTCAGAAACACTTTTGTTTTTTTTTGGATGCTATTAGCATTGAATTCTTTCATTTACTGTGAAGAATATGTATTTTTGTTTTCGGAACTTTATCGAATGATAAATCGAGCAATTTAAATCAACAATTGATTTATTTATTTAAACAAGAAATTGAAAAAAATAAAAGAAATTAAGAAATTGCCAGTGAAAAGAAATTAGTCATATCTTGCTACTATTTGTTCTTGTTCTTATCCTTATTCTTTTATCTTAAAAGTTTTTTATTCCCAAAAGCCAACAACTAGCGTTAACAATGTAACGAGCTGTACCTGCTGAATCCCATTTATACCAGAGTTTCGTAAAACCACAATCTAAACATAACCGCCCTTCTGTTGACGTTGAAGGTGGATCATACACAGCAATACTAGAATTTCCATCGCTAGATGTTGCTATAGTGGTGAATACTTCGCGACTTGCTGCTGTTGAATATACTGGATGACATATGGTAATAC
This sequence comes from Rotaria sp. Silwood2, assembly GCA_905329745.1. NCBI lineage: Eukaryota > Metazoa > Rotifera > Eurotatoria > Philodinida > Philodinidae > Rotaria > Rotaria sp. Silwood2. The sequence continues at coordinate 46,641 of CAJNSZ010000848.1, read as the reverse complement.
CTTCATATAAATTGGTGATTCCAGTAAAAATTTCATGTTCACCAAAATGTCCTGTTTGTTGATGACCATTTTCTTTGTACGTCAATGTTTTATCACCATAATAATCACCCTCAACAGTTATACCAAATTTTGCTTTAAGAAATTCAGATGCATGACATACCAAAGGTGTATTATCAGCAAATAAAAAGATTGCACCAGCAGACGAATGGAATTTTATTAGAGATGAAATAAATTTTGGATTTTGAATTTCATTTGTACTAATAATCCATGCAATTTGATAACAATTTGAAGCAAGTTCTGTTATACATTCGTTCTCTGTTTTAACATGTTTCACTTGAAATCCTTTGATTTTTAGTGCATCAATTGGATGTTGCATGTCAAAATAGCAAAACTGTCCAATTAAAATACTAAAACCCATAAATGCTCCATCCCGACCCAAATCGTATTCTCTTCCTGTTGGATTACCATATCGATCGTATTCATTAGCATCAGTAATATAACTTTTGCCTGCGACCTCATTATATGGTTGCAATGGCGACGAAGTTGTAGATGATGATGTAGGTTGTTTGACTGTGCTTTTCTTCTTTTTAGTATATGTTTTCCTTACAGAATTGGATACAACTGTTCTAGTTCGATTTGCTGATTGCTGTTGACGTGCTCATGCAGAACGCGTAATGGCTACCATTTATCTAATTGATAATGGATTAAACAAGTTAAAATGAATTATGAAATGAAGACCTTCAAAGAGAATGTTTGTAAAAGGTCTATGTGAGAAACGTCAGACAATATAAAAAAAACATATATCCCGATTACGGCACCACTTGATAGTCCTGGACTAGATTGATAAATAATTTATTTTTCAATGAATTCTACAACATACACAAAATAAAGCAACAATTTATATAGTGAGAAAGTCCTGTGGCTATAGTGCAATATGTAATGTCATAATAGTGGTGCAATTATTCTACCATAATATGTGTAATTACACAATATATATGTAATCACCAAATACATGCTAGACGCACCTAGATGCACTTTTGTTGCAAATATCGGTGTTCTGCACATTTCTGAGGCAAACTTTAGTATAACCCCCACCTGTTATATATTTTCCTTATAATTCGGTAAGCCTAAAATATCAAACTGCGAACAAATATTGCGTTGATAAAGGATGACACATACCTCATGCATATATACACATCATGCCCTCAGGCTCCAAACAGACCAAACGAAATAAAACTGAGTTAAGCACTATGATTGGTCCATTCACATTTAAATCATCTTTTTGAGCTGATTTAGTGGATAGTTCAGTTTTATTTCGTTTATTCTGTTGTGGAGCCTGTGGGTGTGATATGTGTATATATGCAAGAGGCGGGTGTCGCCCTCTGTTGTTGCGAGATGTTTTTATTCGTTATCCTCTTTTCCATTCATAAGTAGTGCTCTTCTTTCTTCGATCATTGTCTTCTCGCTATTGTTGATAATAAAGTTGAGACAGAGAATCATTACAATATGGATTTTACGTTTGAATTTGTTCATTTGAAATTTGGGTTGGTTGCTTTTGGTTGGGAAGCAAGTCAAGTGTCGGTTGAGTGGGAGTAAAATCAATGAAAATGTATTAAGTATTAATTTCTATGGTGGGGGGGAGGAGGGAGGGGGCTATACTAACGTTTGCCCCATTTCTGTATATAAATATTGTGGAAACGTATCCACTACTATGTTTTTTTGAATGCAATTAGAGACTACGAATCAGATGCATAGACATGCGTTTAAATTTTCGTTCAAAATATGTTAGCAAACATCTTTATCCTCCAATGAACGTTTTAAAACTTGATTCTAGAAAGTTTCGATCAATTGTGCTTCCTGAAAAGATGGCTTTGGTCAAAAGTTATTATTGCATAGTCACTGGTGTGACACCTTGAGAATTGCAAATATCAAGATACTTTTTGTATATCATAAGGAAACAGCTTTCTTTCAAAAAAAAAGCTAGAAGGTAAAATAATTTTTTTCTATTCTATAATGTGTTCTTGTATCAAAATAATCTGTTTCAATATAAATAATTAAAAGAATAATAACGGGTGTCCCAGAAAGAATGGGTCCATCAGTATTTTGCTGACATCTTTATCAAAACTAATCCGTTTGGGGGTCAATTTTTTTTTAAAGATTCTTCTTTTTATCCTCTACAAGAATCTGTATTTCTTATTTAATTTCAATCTATTGTGCTTTCGATACAAAATGAAAAGTGAAGATCTTCGAAAAGTAGTTTTTCGTAAATACGAAGATGGTGACGGTGTTTGCAAGATCTTTCGCGATTTAAATGGTTCTTTGGGGTTAAATACTATCAAAAGATGGTGTAAGATGGTCCGTGACACTGGCTCCATCCAGCTGTCAACATCTCCAGATGCTCCACGTCTTGCTCGAACCGGTGAAGCAATTGAGAAAGTGAAGCATAAGCTTGATCGAAAGAAAATGGTGACAACTCGATATTTGGCTAAAAAATATGGTATATCCAAATCAAGTGCTCATCGAATATTGACGGAGGATCTTGAACTATATGCCTACAAGATGACAATCGAACCAAAACTTACGGAAATACAAAAGAACAAACGAAAAAAATTCGTTAATTGGATTGGTAATAACTTTCGAAAAGAGGACACGATGCGCATCTTGTTTTCAGATAAAAAAATGTTTGATCTCGACGGCATATATAATTCCCAGAATCACCGTATTTGGGCTGCTAGTCGAGATGAAGTCGACGAACAAGGTGGTACTAAAATGAGACAGAAATTTCCACAAAAAGTCATGGTCTGGCTTGGTGTTTGCTTCAAAGGAGTTACACCATTAGTCATTCATTCTCGACCAAGGAACAGTAGATCATGTTGAATATATCGAGAAAGTTCTTCCAATTGCACTTAAATATGGAAGTGATATTTTTGGAGAACACTGAACATTTCAACAGGACGATGTGAAACCTCATGTCCATCACCTAACACAAAATGGTGTCGGGATCACTTTCCGTCGTTCATAGATAACAGTCATTGGCCACCGAATAGCCCGGATTTAAATCCATTGGACTATTGTATCTGGGATGAATTTGCACAGCGTGTCAACTGGGAGAAAGTAGCATCAAAACCTACACTAATTGATGAATTAAAACGTGCTGTAAAAAAAAATTCGACAAGATGTTGTCTTACAAAGCTGTTCATCTTGGACTGTTCATTTACAGCGTGTTTTAAAAAATAATGGATATTATTTAAAAAAATAAAAAATATGTCATCTTGTAGAGCTTGAAAAGACGAATCTTTTAAAAAAATTGACCCCAAATGGATTAATTTTGATAAAGATATCAGCAAAATACTGATGGGCCCATTCTTTGTGGGACACCCGTTATTTTTCAAACTCATATTAAAAAAAAAAACAAATGAACTTCCTTGGTTGAACAATGCTTAGAGAAATTGTTTATCAAATAATGGACAACTAAAAGCTAAACAAAAAACTTACTAAATTCAACCGTCAAAAATTCTTACTAATCCATGGACGAGATCAATCTTTCGGATTATTTAAAATGATGGAGCATATTCAATGAAATATTTATGATAAAAGGTGGGGAGACGATAAGGACATTTTTATCCTCAAAATGCTTTTCGAAAAAACTAAAAGGCGCTAATTAGTCCTTTATGGGATACAACATACACATACTTTTTTGTGACAGTTCGACATCAACAGTTTTTTGAACCTGTATTCCCCTCCCACGGCACACCTCAAAATGTTTTTTTCCTTTGACCAAATACAGGCCACAATACCCATGAAAAACAAAATTGTAAAATTTTGCGTTTCAACGCAAAGGACACCGTCGGATAAGACCGTAAATACGCCACCCTCCCCACTAGTTTTTGGTCTCAGTCATCTAGAAAGATAGAGCTTGAAATTCTGCATCTTTCTATAGGGTTCCTATTATTTTGAATGAATGTTAAACTAAAATTCTGTAATCTATTTTAGTATCGATGAATACAGCAATTTTCAACAATTTTCATACACACAGTTGTTTTTGTACTCATGCCTGTTTTTGTTTCGTAAACTATATATCCAAACTAATAGCCTAGGTTGATACAGCTTTTGATGCTCTACAAAATAACATAATTTTCATAATTCAAACTAGGCTCTTTCTAGGACAAACAAGACCAACAATATTCGGTGTAATACTCATGTTGCACGCATATTGCGTTTTTATCAACTTTTGTTGAAGCTTGTTATCTGTGAAGATCAAGTTAGTGCCAAATAGATTTATGATAGAAAACTGCGCCGTTTAAAGCTCTACAAATCTATGTAGTTTTGAGAAAAAAAATATTCTCGGCTGAGGTCTCATTTTTTTGAAGAATCATCGAAAACATACCATTTTTAGAATAAAAAAAAATCAATTTTCACCATTTTCATTTATAATCTCATAGTATTCTTAATTTCAATTCTGTATCTGAACTTCAAGTGAATAGACTCTTTTACAGAGAAAATTTCTCTCTTTCTAAACATTATCAAACATAGTTGTTCATCAATATTCTGTAGAGAATCAATTGACAATATTTAGTGTCATTTACTAGGTAAAAATCTTACGACATCTGGTGTCGAAAACATTCAAATATGTTTGTTTCTCATTGGATTAATAGTTTCGAAATCTGGGTATTGTTATGTGAATGATGTGTTCATTAAAGATTTTCACAATATTCAAAGTATCATTTCTATTTTCACTGTTTTTTTCTACCTATTTACATGCCCTCTGTCAAATGTGCTGTTTGTGGCTGTTGGTGTAGTACAGCAGATTGCAAATCTCTATCGTCTCCAACTTATGCCTGGTTTCATTATCATTTACAATCAAAGGGAAAAATATTCAATCTGGATGAGTTGTTTTATTGCAAACGTTGTACTAATGCTCTTTACATCATGAAGAAAGATTTAATTGCTACTTCGAGTTCTTTTTTATCGGAACCATTATCTTCTGACTTGATGGAAGTGGAACAAGACGATGATCGCTTAACCTTAGACAATATATTGTTTACGGGTTCTGGTCATAACAAATGTGTCATATGCCGAATCGAGGTGGCGTCAGGAATGATTGTAATGCCAAATAGCGCTCGACTCGATCTTTTACTCATCCATCGATTATATGCTCCTCATGGGACACGTTGCTGCACTTCTCACCTTATCAATGATCTTCGTCTTCGACCAAATGAATATGTGAACATGAAAGATCGTTTACAGTTTCCAACGATGTTGTCATCTCAAGAAATTCAAGATCTTCTCAATGATATTTTTTCTTTTTTTGATGCATTAAGATCATCGCCTCGACTTGATTTTGATGATCCATCATTAACAAACGAAGACTATGAGGTTTGGACTGGTTGGTATAAAGAAAAATTCGATGAAATGTTTGAAGAACTTTCTGTTTACCTTCGCTTTTCATCTAATCGAACAAGTCGTAATGCATTAGCCATTTTTTGGATTAAAATCAAAACAAACTTGTCCTTTCGGCAGATTGACTCTCTATTTAACATGTATGGGAACTCCAACGCTAGACGGCTACGTGCTGCTGCTGCTTTCAACGCAGTGCGAGAATTATTTATCAAATATTTTGTTCCGAAGCACCTTGGTATAGGGCACATTACAGTCGATGAATCAAAGAGACATAATACAGACTATAGTAAAGTATGTAGATTTATTTTTAGTGATAACCGAAGAAAGAACTTGAATACACATCAATGCGACGATGTATTGCTTGATACTAATTACTGTTGAATCAGAATCGCTTAGATTTCAACTGTCGCCATCAGGGTGACAAATTTGAAAGATTCGATTCTTAAAAGTGAGAAGAGAAACGATTCGTGAAGAATGATGAAATAAAAAAATAGTTATTTATACTCATATCTAAAATATGTTCTTCTCTCAATACAAACTAGTTCTTCCTACTATCTATATTATAATAGGCAAACTTTCTTCAGGAACTTTCATATGATTGGTCACAGAACGAAAAAAAAGTATACATACATATATACATATGAGACGATTGCAAGCCATTTGTACAATTTGAATAAAAAAAAATGGCTAAGCTTATATCTTGCAGAATTCTCAATCAAATTCAACAATTTTATCCGAAAATATCCTTCACATGTGTCACTAGTTTGGCTACTATAATCAGCCCTCTAGCTATTGTCTGTCACTAGAAAGCGCGAAAATGATGTCGTTTTTTCACTTAAATTTCACATGGACATGTCCAACGGCGATAAATTAAACTGATATTTTTTTCTATTGACAAGGCGTTGTAAAAATTCATCTTAATTGATTAGTATCTCCGTAAGATTGACTAGAAAATGTGCTATTTGAGGGTGTGGGTGTGGGTGTGGGTGTGTGGGTGGGTGTGGGTGTGGGTTTTCCTTCTCTCTTGATCATGCCAACACCCACACCCACACCCACACAGAAGATCCCTGTCATTACTTCAACGAATGATATTCTCTTGAATACTTCGACCGTTACCAATTATTATCATGTGATGATTAGTTATACATTGACTGACAAATCCATATGTCGGCGATTGGCCAGTCGTCTGATCAGGGATAATTTTCGTGTATGGTTTGATCCTAATCCGATCGAAAAAGAGTTTAATCGTGTCATACCCAAGGTAATTGGTAATAGCGACTGCATACTTTTGTGTCTTAGCGACACCTATTCTCAAACTTATTGCTGTCAAAAAGAAGCTCGCTATGCATCGGATATGCGCAAAACAATTATTATGGTGACAGTAGCACGTGATTATAAGATGAAAGATTGGGTAAGTTTTATCAAGCCAGGCAAAATTCAGTTTCAACTCTATGATAATGAGTCGAGTTTTAGAATTACTTATGACCAGATCGCACAAGAACTCGTAAGTGTATCGACCAGACAGTAATTTTTTCATTGGTAATTCTATACATTTCTTAGCAACATATAACAAAGTTGGACTCATCCTCCTCCTATCAATCTTTGGAGATGTCAATGCCATCGGGCGCACAATCATCATCTACTAGAGCACGAAAACAAAGACTACAGCATTCTGATATCGTGTTTCAAAAACTAATCGAACGGCCGTGGTGTTTCAACACAACCATGACACAGGGTGCCTATGCGTGGAAAACCATCAATGGCTACATTGGGTCAGCAGTTCGAAGCGATGAGGAAATGAAACGTCGATATGAACTGGATTCGGATCTTTCACTAATGGCTAAACGACGACAACAACTCTCATCATACTTTCATGCTGATAGTCCGGACCATTTTCGTATATTTGCTGAACGAATGAGACAGAACATCATTGACTGGCAAAAATTCTGTAAGAAATGAAATACCAGTTTTAATACTCGCCATTATCGACAGTCTATCTTGTATACTTATCATAAAGAGAAATTATTTTAAAGAACTAATCATGGTTTGTTTTATTTTATGTAGCATGAACTTTCTATATGTTGATAGTATCAGAAGATTGAATCCAGTACGAGGATGCATCTGTTGAAGAACATAGTTCTCAGCTGTCTTCCAAAAGAGGTGACATAGCTATCAAAGAAAAACAAAGGTAGGAAAATCCCAACAATTACATAGTGGAGCTTCAAAAAAGTTCTGCATCGGAATGACCGGGTATACTCTTTTCAGCACGTGAGTGAGGTCAAATCATTTCATTAAAAGCATACAAATAGAATTATTTCCTATCTACTATGATCAGAAAAAATATTCATAATTGTCAAGAGCTTCACCAAATGCAATACTAACAAAAGTATTATGGGATGATAGTCCTAGAATAAATATTTAATTAAATTATAGCAGACTTATGGATAGTAATTAGACTCATAATATGAACTTTTCCTCTAATCTTTATCTATAGGCTATCAACCAATTCAAAGAGGAATCGAACGCATGACTCAATACTCGAATAGTACAGTGCATAATCACACATCAAATAGTATTAATTGTTGTGATCTTGACGAGACAATCGTGGAAATCTTATTTTGATACTTTTTGTCTTCTCAAATTTGTAAATTAGCATTGTCTGCACTAGATATTAGATTTGATAGTAGATCAATGTCACAAATGAGTTTATTGTGACAATAAAACATACTTATGATTCGATTCAAAATCCATCTTGTCAATATGAACTTCTAAATAAATATACAGTAGGAAAGTTTGATAAAAGTAAAATATCAAAAGAATTTCGACTGACATGTAGCATAGCTGAGAGGCAGACTGTTTATTTACGAAGTATTTAACGAGATATAGAATAAAATAAAAAGAACATCCCACTATTCAAAGTGTTTCGTTGATACTTTCAAGTATAAAATATTGTCGTATTGCTCTTGAACATTAGTCCATTTGAAATTTTCTGACTGGAATTGTTTTCAATTATTGTTCTATTACGTATTTATTGATAACTGATGTGTCAGCAGTGATCTTTTTCTCTACAAGCTGAATGCAATATAATTTCAGTGTAAATGTGAGTAAGATGTCACAACTCTATTCTTAGCTACACCCACATGCTAGGATTCGATATATTAGACAATTATCAGTATCTTTTGTATTCAATCGATCGATAGGTTCAGTTAGAAGAAATCTATTGAACATATATTCTATTCTTCAAAAACGTTTTACCTTGAACAAATATAACTGGTACTACTACTAGTGAACATGTTTGTCTTAATTTTTCTTCTATTAATAAACTACTTAATTTATCACATCGTGCTTCATAAATACATGAACTAAATTAAGTAAAACTGCAAAAAGCACTATAAGAATTTATACAACACATTTTCAATGGCACTTATGAAGATAAACACCATCTTTCAGTACATTTGGTAACTCCTCTTTGTTTATTTATTGGTTATTTCAACTATACGATATATTATAAAACCGTAAATATAATGAAAAACTGATCCGTTTTAGTAATAGTTAAATGGATAAAACGTTAATAAAATGAATGTTTACTCATAAAATATACAGGCTTTTACTTCAATATCATATTGAAACTAAAATGAAAGTTGTTAGGTGCTATTCATGCGAAATTTAAATGACTTGCAACATGATGTAGCTGTTGTTGCTTATCATTCAATGATTGTTTTATTCGATCCATTTTGGAATACATTTCTTTATTCTTGTTTATCTAATATTGGAGAATTGCAACAAGAAAGAAGCTTAACTATTATAATGAAATTAGTAATAGATGGAAAAAATTTAAAATGACAAAGTTAAACATAGAGAACAAGACGAGTAATACAAGCTATCTTTTACATATCATGATTTCTTTACTTGAGAAAATTTTATCATAGAAATAATTCCAATTCAATATTATTCAAGCTATTGTATTCGTTTTTCAAGACGTACATTGATGGCTTCAGGTGCAGTTACATTCGTTTCTCGTAGACTCATTCCTTGACGAATCTTTTCACCAGGTAAAATATTATATGTATGTAATAAACATGCCAAAGATATTTTTAGTACCATCACAGCGAATCTCATTCCTACACAATTTCGAGGTCCAACACCAAATGTTAGTAAGGCCGCAGGATGACGTTTTACGACATGACGTTCGGGAATAAAAAGATTAACATCTTCTGGGCCCCAGAGATCGACATTGTGATGAACCGAGTAGACGTCCGGCATAATTATCGTACCTGAACAATGAGAAGTCAGATTAGTTGATGTCTATAGCGTTTTTACTCTCAAACAATAAGTATGAAATGTTTTCCTCACCTTTTTCGATCATATGGCCGCAAACAACCGTTGTTTCATTGCATTCTCGAACTCTTACTCTGCCTGAGAATGAGTACATCCGAAGTACTTCGCGTAAAAATAAATCCATATATGACATATTAGCAATTACATCATAATTGAGTTCCTTTTTGTTGTCTTGCCAATGTTCATCAATTTCTGCTTGTAGTTTTTTGTGAACTTCAGCTTCTGTAGATAAAATATAAGTTGAAAATGCTAACATTGTTGCAGTTGTTGCGAAGCCAGCGACCATGAAAAGAAAAACGTTCATCAATAATTCGGTATAATGCAGATGCTTGGACATCAGTTCGTTATCCTCGTGATCCTATAACAATGATAAATACGGTAACGACTAGATTTTTTTCTTTTACCAACTCTAATTCACCTTGACTTCGTCATCAGTTGCTGCATCCAACATCAGCTGAAGTAAATCTATTTGTTTCTTTCCAGATCTTAATCTTTCTTTAACTACATTTTCGACTTGTTTCATAATCCATACATTAGGCAGATCTTCAGTATTAGACATTAGCCAAGGCATCAGCGTACGAATTATGTCGACAAGAAAGGAACGAGCCTTGACATATTTAGTGAGCAATGGAGTAAGAAACGGCATAACAATGGACAATTTGACGATAAAAAGATTCTCAATCTGAATAGCCACACTAGCTGTTGATTTTTTCATATAAATGTTTTCGACATCGTTTTGCATATCCGTATCGATACCAAATATGCAATGCCCTATATATATATATATATATGTTAGCGTCCAATCTTGGATTCAGTCCAATCTCAGATCCGTCTAGGTCAATCTCGGATCCTCACATTGGGCTAGTCCAATGTCGGATCGAGAAAAAAAATTTCATTAGAACTTCAATTAGTCTGTTGATAGGTGTTGGATTCGAATTCTTTTTATAGAGCTATCTTGGAATAATCGCATCTCAGATATTGGAATAATCAATGAAGAAACTAAGTTAGAACGTAAACACTTATGGATAATTTTTCATGAAAACTGTTCTTCTGTAGAAACTTATGCATAAATTTACAAATTCTACTTTAATTTCTCTGTCGACGATTGCAACATCTAAGGTGCCATTGTTCCAATATGGTTTCCGAAAAAAAATTTCGAACCCAACATCAATCAAAAGACTAATTAGAGTTCTAATGAAATTTTTTTTTCTCCATCTGACATTGGACTAGTCCAATGTGAGAATCCGAGATTGGCCTAGGCGGATCTGAGATTGGACTGAATCCGAGATTAGACGCTAACATATATATATATAAACACATATTTATTGTAGGAGAAATCAGCAATTAAAAATTAGCTCAGTCCTAGGACAGAATAATCGTACTTTCATCTAATTCTATTCAATTTAAGACCATTTTAGAGAAAAACTAAGACAGGTGAGCATTCAAGCTAGGTCATTTATTTTCACTTACAAATAATATCCATGCTTAACCGTCTATATAACACAAATATATCGAATTCTTGGCCATTCATGTCGTCAAGTTTGACCATCATTGATTGGATACATTTGTTTATAAGAGGCATCATCATTTTCAATTTTGCTGCTGAAAATGTTGGATTTATCACATGCCGTTGACGTTTCCATCGATTTCCTTGTGCAGAAAATAGATGTGCTCCTTTTTCTAAGTGGATACGAGAAAGAAAATTCATGGGACGCGAATGAAACGATGAGAATTGTTTTATATAAATTTCTTGCAAAAAATCAACGTCAGATACAATATACACTGGGCTTTTTCCTTCGAAAAGACCGTAAATAGGACCATAAAGACGGGTCCATTCTATGATGGGTGTGAAAGAAAGAGGTGTGCTCCAAATTTTGAGTAAGTTACCAAAGAATAACTGTGCTGGTGGTCCAGGAATATTTCGACGAACGAAATATTTATAATGTGATTTCAAAGTCAACACATATATAACAAGTAGGATGATAAAAGCAACAAACAATATTGTAGTGATAAACATGTTTTATGTTTTACAAATGCGCATTCAGGTAAAAATGCTTTGAGAGAATAACGAATTAAAATAGATTTTCGTTCTTTTCTCTAGACATGAAATCAAATGTACGTCATAAATAGCTGGCCTTCACGTAGCTCCATTACATCTTCTTGGAATATTTGTTTTATGATTCTCTTTTAATCTTCTTTGAGTTTTTTTACCTATTAGAATTTTGTGTTCTTGCCAAATTCTGCATTCAATCATCTAATGAAACATCATATGCATGACTATGATTCATTTATCCCTCGTGGATTGATCTACGACGTTTGATTACCTATCATGACGCTAGCAAAAAAAAAGCACCGTAATAAAATAAAAACAAAAAAATGTGATGAGCGAGCAAAAGGTTTTTTTCTTAAGAACAGCAAAAGATTATTGCAGTTGCGAAATTCAGAATTGTATACACTTGCTTTTTTTTTCTTAGTTCAGGGTGAAACGCACAAGGAATGGCTATAGAGGATTTATTGGTACAGTTTTTAATAGTGTACAAGCGCGGAAAAGATTTAATTCTCTGATAATTGCACAACATGCTTCCAATTAAGAAAATTAGTGAAATATTAAAAGAATTTTTTTGTAAAAAAAGTGTTTAAAATATAAATCAAGGAGAATATGCAGTATCTCAGCAATAAAGTTTTATTTTAGTTTTCATTAAGATGATAAAATAGATGAATCAGCACTAAGACAAAAGCAAAAAATCTAATGTTTTCTTGGAATCACAATTCGTTTTGTTCAAGGGCAATAGCTTCACAATGCATGTGATGAGAACAGCGGCTTTGATGGACAGAGTGTGGGTGTCGGTGTGGGTATTTCCGTGTGAATGTGGAGTGGTATTTGGTTGCAAGAATATCTATCCCAACGCAGCCGCACAGACCAAAACCAATACCTACACATTCACACCAAAGCCAACATCCCCTCACCTCCCACACCCCAGACCACATCCACCCACACCCACACCCATCCACACACACACCCACATCCACCCCACCCTGTCTAGAAAGAGACGTGATGCATGATATTGTCAAATCTTGAGCTGGATCACAATGCCTAGAAACTTTTGAAATCAATTCATAAGGATCTGGATTGATTTGTGTAACGTAGCTTTAGATAGAGTATGTCACAGAATCACTCGAAGTCACTGGAGAAAAAATATTGATGTATTCGATTTTCAGGTGCGGGAATGAGTAAAAAAATGAACTACACTTACAGCCACACTCTACACTCTGGTAACGATTACTCTAATAATAGCAATGACTTGGTGTCTGAAAAATTACAATAAAAAAATTGAAAACTACAAACATGTAATAAGACACATATAGATTAAGTTTCATATTAACCATGAAAATATGTTGTATTGCGCAATAGAACTGTAATCATTCTAACACCATGCACTGGTACATTGATAGCTGTCCAAGTATCCACAAATTCTCCTAAATCTTGATGAAGCCAAAGATCCCGAATGAAAACAGTCCAGATTGGAGTAGGTTGATGAGGGGATAACTTATTACCGAATAACTCCTCAAATTCAAATGTTATATTAGCTGTAATGTTCAATCGATTTAACAGGACAACAGCATGCAAAGGTAAAGGACTAAAATGTAGTGTATTATTCGTATCATAAAAGTGTGACATATTTTCATAATAAACGGGTTTTGACCAGATTTCGTATGATCCGTCAAATGCTCGTCGAATCATATTACCTGATCGACCTAATTTGTCTTGATTGATTGCAATCACTTCTTTATTCGTTAGAATATTTGCAATTTCCATTTTCATTATTCTTAAATCATTTCCCGCAATTAAAGGTGAACTCATTATAGCCCAAAGAGAAAATTGTGAAGTATATTCTTCTATTGTTTGTTTACCTAAACCAATTGTTAATATATCTAAATCATTCCAATACCCTGGTTGAGAAGCATAATAGATATTTGCTGCATGATCTGAAATACTTAATGTTGACTCCCATTCATCATCAATATCCCCCCAAATTCGAGCCATATTACAATATTCAGGAGCCCATTGAAATGGAAATTCGAAATTGTTCTCATTCAATAATAATTCATCCGTGTCACAACTAAAAACAATTGAACGATTTTGTATTGATAATGCTTTTGACCAAGTTATATAAGCAGTAGCTCGATCTTTAATATTATCTTGATAACAACAATCTAATTTTAAAAAATCGACATTCCAACTAGAGAATAATGCTGCATCAAGATATTCATGTTGCCAAGACCCAGGATATTTTTTACATGTCCTTTCACCAGAACTTGTATAAATTCCAAATAATAAACCTTTCGAATGAATATAATCAGATAAAGCTAACATACCATGAGGAAATTTTGTCTCATTATACCTTAACATTCCACTTATTGGATCACGATAAGAAGCTTCCCAACAATCATCAATATTCAAATACTTATATCCCGCTGATAACATTCCATTGTCAACTAACATATCAGCTATTTCCATGATGTCTACTTCAGTGTAATCACAATGAAAAACATTCCAAGTAGACCAGCCCATAGGTGGAGTTAAAGCTAAGCCATTGTTCAGACTTGATATGAGAAGTGAATTTATCAATAATAACAGCAAGATGATAAATAACATGACTGACTTTCAAATATATAGTTCTGAAAGGTAACTTTTTTTTTCAGTGATAACGCTAATTGTTTTATTTTGATTTTAGCCTTATTAATTGTATTACGTTTGAAAAGAAATGAAAAAAAAGATTGAGTGGATTTCTAGATGTCGGCCTGGGGACTGTTATTAACCATCCACCCATCCAACAATTATCCAGAGTAATGGTGCTTAGTAAGCTTTTTCAAGCATATGTAGAATTGTCTAATAATTTTAATTTTTCGCGTATCTTTTCCTCGCTAGCATAACAATTATATTCAAGCGATGATCAAGGGTCAGGGTTGCTAGACGGTTCAAATTTCGACATATTTTCTGAACGCTTTTCGAATTTCAAATTTCTTGTATTTCTCGAATTCTTTTGCAAAGTGCGATACTTTCCTAGTCTATAAGTTTGATTACAACGTATAAAGTAATTTTTACTGAAAGATAATGTACCATGTGCGTTCTTGTATATGAGTTTCACACTATTAAAGAAACGTGTTTGTATGAAATATGGTTCTTGGAAAAAAATGACTATGATGCTGTTCTTATTCTGGTTGAACTGTGTGTGAATAAGTAAATGCTGATAGAATAAAACTTATTTGAATAATAAAAAATGATAGTTTATGCATATCTTGAAACAATAGTACATGAAAAGCAGTATTTTCAGAAGAATAAAAATAGACTGTAAACTTTTTGCATAGACCGTAATTCGTTAAACTTCTCTTTCATATTAATGTAATTCTGTTCTCAAGAATCATTTGGAAAAATGTTTAAGTGATACATACCTTATTTCACTTCACTGTAAAAGGTAACTGGTCCTGTTTACTATGTTAATTTAGCTTTTCTTATCAACAGAAGCAGCAACAAAGTTTTATCAATACGCACATCTTGGTTTCACAAATATAACTATTATTATTGATAAGACCTCGATCTTCACATATTTCAAGTAAAAAAGTATATCTCCAACACACAGAAGACCAAAGGTGAATTTGCATCGGACGTAGGTGTGAATAGCTATTCAATTTATATCCACATGCACACCCTTGTGAATAATTAATATTATGAAGTTCTTATGTGAAACCATCAGGTAATACGATAAAGAATTTTGTGTATTCAAATTTATTGTTGATGTTTCTTTGTCAAAGATAGCATCTGATAATCAAACTAAATCAGTTGTCAGATATGTACATTCATCGAATGTCAATGTTTCAAGACAATATTGGCCATGTATTCATGTGAATATGCCATTGATATTTTTAAGAAGTTTTTGCTTCTATCCTCCACCAAATCGTGCAACGGCAAATGTTGTTTCTAATTTATGTAATAATTTCATGAAAATAACAAGACATTCATAAATGGTATTTTAATGCATTGACATTAAACCAAAATTATCTGTAAAAACACAAGGACGAGTATTGTTTTCTTTAAATGTTCTTGAAAAATTTTCGACCGATACTCATTGTTAAATTACATACGTAACAATTATCTACTTTGTTTGATAATTTTTACAATCTGGTTTTATGATAAGTGAAGCCAGCTATTGAACACAATTTACAGCATTCGAAATTTGTCATCGTTCTCTGTCATTCGATGTCATATTATTTTTTTTTGTTGAATTTGATGTAAATCATCCATTCGTTTACCATTACCATCTGCAATACTATTTGTTCATTTTTTTTCAATAATGATGCTTCATTCGATTTGTCGATCGTTTTATTATCATTACATTTCTTTGATTGTGACTTGAAATCATGTGGAATTCGACTAACATTGACTTGTAATGACTGCAAATATTGTTGAACATCTTCAAAATTACCAAGTACTAATGAAAGTAAACAATTTTCAAGTCATACTCAATCTCATAAAATGAAACGAATATCTATTAGTTTAAATATCAACTCAAGTAATTGTTTTGATAACGACTAATTTGGCTAAAATAGGTAGACCTTGTTGAACAATGCTATAGGGCAGACGCGAATCAGTTTGATGAGAATCCAATATGCAACAAACGAGAATATTTGTTTTTATGAATATATTGTATCAACGATCGACCTATTCGTGAAGAGTCAAATGTGGGTGTGGGTGTGAATGGGTATGAATATGGGAGTTTTATTGATTGGACACTCACACCCACACCCATGTATTTTGATAGCACCGAGTCTCCTCTTTCCAAAGGTGAAAATCGCCGCTCTCTATGTTGTTCTTATCAAGAGTTATTCAATTTACAGTCAGATGCATTCAATTTTGAATCGGATAGTAGTAGTTATTAAGTATCAGAAGAAAATGAAAAAAGCCTTAAGATAATGAAACAAACGGCAGTCAAACATTTTTCTTCCTCTCAAATGCAAGAACGAAGCAAACAAATATATGAAAGCATGTAATAAAGAAAAAAGTACTTTTTTCACTTTAACGCGACATGCAAATGATATCAGACATTTACGGCATGTTTTCGATTCTTCAACTTTTTCTGCTTTTTTTTTCATCACTACTCTTTCACATTAGTACTACGAGCCCAAATATTAGTTCTACAAGTGATTATGTCCCATATGAGGGTGTCGTTTCAAACGTTCTGGTGCACTTTGGGCCTAAACTTGGTAAATGTCTCGTATGGATCTCTACATTATACCAAATGTTATATCTATACCTCCAAGCTACTTCACCAGCTTCAATTTCAACATTTTTTCCTGCAACTTTAACGTCCATCAATCCTTTGTCTCTGACAGCTACTTCAGTACTTGGATACATCTTTATGATCGTTGGCGGTTTAGGAAGAGTTTGGTGCTACAGAACGCTAGGAAGGTTTTTCACTTTTCAACTTACTATTCGTAATTCTCATAAGCTAATCAAGACTGGTCCATATGCTTATGTACGCCACCCGTCGTATACATTTGCACTTATCTTGACCATTGGCGTGCTTCTTGTGCATCGACGCATGGCAAATTTTCTTCCGAATACGAGATGGATACAGATTCAATTTAGTCCCATAGGACTTTTAGCAAGTTGTGCGGTACCGATACTGTTTATCAAAAAACGTGTCACTCATGAGGAAGAAGAATTAACAAAAAAGTTTGGCAAAGAATGGATTGAATATGTATCAAAGACAAATAAATTTATACCTAGATTGATCTAATGAACATACATCTCCCGATACAGCTATATGTCGAAATATACGCATCATAAGCAGGATCAATAATTCTTTTTTTTTTCAGGTATAAGTGGGTGTGGGTTTGGCTCGATTTCTACTGGTCATTGTCACTCCCATTCACACTCACGCCAGTATAAGTTTGCAAATTATATCTTCTCCTTGATTCCTCCTAATAAAATGTGTTGCATTTTATATCTGAATTGTTTTGTTGTAAGAAAAGAAATGAATTCAATTGAAGAAATGTTTGCGCTTTATAATTTACAAATGTTTAGTTTATCTTCAACACTAAAACAAAAAGTACTCTTAGATATGAGATAAACTCAACAAAATAGATGATCTGGATATTCTCACGACTGAAATGAAGTAAAACTTCTTTAAAGAGTTTCTTTAATGAGTGATAGAGAAAGCCTGCTTTCATGAAAAACTGTTAAAATGTTAAGTCTTGTTTAATTAAATTGAATATTGTTAAATACAAAATAAATTCCTATTGAATTCTCTTCTTTTTCTTTCAATCATATCTTATAAAATGAAATAAAAACTCATACAATTCAAAGAAATAGATAGATCAATTTGAGAGTATTAAAACTGTTTTATTTTACTTAAAAATCAAAGCAATATTGAATTAAATCTTATTTATATTTATTATTGAATGGAGTTTTAATATACAATGATGATTTATTGTTGAGGAGAGATTTTCAACATTGAAATGCATTTCAGAAGATTTTTCTTGTTGCAAAGAATTCAATTTAAATTGCGATGACAGGTGACGATTTGTTTTACAGAAAAAGCAAAGTGATTCGTCCAATATGTATTGTTAATGTTCAAAAATATTTTGAAAATGCGAAAACAATTGAAGAACAACAAAAACGAATAAAATATTAAATAAAATATGTGTCAAAAGTAAACAATTTTGCAAACATTTCTTTGCCTTGAGTAATATTCTCAAGAGAAAAAAAAGAACTTTTGAAAAAGATAAATCTCCTTGAAAGTCGAAGGCTAAAAATTTTGCTTGTAGTGCGAATTGTTTTAGTTTTAAATAAAAAGTTTCATGACAAGTCACTCGATCATAAGGAGTCGATATTTTAACTTGTTAAGATTATGCAGAAAGAATATATTGAGTGATCATGAAATATATAAAGATAAGTCTCGTGGAAGTCGGATAAGAACATAAGCGAAATTTCGAAAACTTCTCACAGATACCGACGTACAAAAGTCAGTAAACTTTTTATGAACTTAAAAATCAAATTTTTCAATTAGAAGTTTGGATTTTTCTCATGACTCGTTTTCCATCATACGCGATCGAGTGGTCAATTTTACGACTGGAAAATACTACTTTTGACGAGATATTGACATCGGAAAATAGAGATAATCCTCGTTTTGTAGATTTGAAATTTAAAAAAAGATAAGGAATGAATTTCTTAGTTTTGGTCTGAAATTTAGATTAAAACAGTATAAGTCTGATGAATACAATTAATTATAAATCATAGACTATCACGATATATATGTGTAGTGAGCGAATATGTTATTATATAGAAATTTACGTTTGAGACATGTCAAGTTTATCAAAAAGGATGATACGATCGTATTATAGGTGTGAAATATCAAATCAAAACATTTCCAAGTGAACTTATAATAGAGGGTGTGGGTGTGGATGTGTGTTGTTCTTCTTCAATCCCCCACCCCTAGCCAGACCCGTAACCCACGCCCCCAAATCAAATCTGTATGATCAATTTTCACAGTTACTTTTTGTGCCAGTCAAAAAGATTTTCGGAATCGGAGCTGTTAGAGTCAGTCGACTTGAAATTCAGTCTAAAGATAGATCTGCTTCTAATTAGAATAGTCTAAAAATGTCAGCTTAAAAGAATACTTCATTCACAGGTTAATTCATTTCATAAAAAATAAACCATGAGATTCTTCTATTGCTGGTGGAATATCAATGATTATTAGAAACTCAATGACTCGTGAATGAGATATTCTTTCGAAGCGAAATCACAAGTAAACATATTGATAGACCAAAGCTCAAGTCGAAATACTGCTACTCAATTTGTTAAATTCTACTGAAAAGTCCAGAAGAATCAGTGACGGGTATTAAAGTGATCGTCCCTATTCCAAAAAGAAATTCGTTTTCTTTCCGCAAAAAAGATTTAAAGATAAGTTAATATTATCTCTAATGAGCTTCCAAATATATTTTTTTTATCATGATCACCCTAGTCTCCATTCAATTGCTCTCAGCCACCACCAAACGCTTCACATCATAAAAATACTAGATCTGCCACTAAGAGGTGCTTATTTGATGAAGTTTTATCCTATCTCACTGTAGAGTCTATCTTATATATCGAGCTCAAAATCAGAAACAATTAATTACTGCGAACGGATCTCCTATAGGATTCCATGTTCAATCTATATGGAAGCACAGAAACCTATTGGTTTTATGTTACTGATAATAAATGCATTAGTAAAGAGACACACCATTGAATACACGTAAACCCCTTTATTAGAGTAGAGAACAAACGAATGAGAAAGTATTTGAAAAACTTTTTATTGCTTATCACTGTAGTCTTACGCATATATGTTACGGCAAGGTACACATAATGAATTTGATGCACTATATCCAATCTATATGGATCCAATAGTGAATCCATATTTAAATTTTGAAATAATAAGTAAAGAAGAATTTTTACCAGTATTAAATGAATTGAGAACATCCGGAACATTATATATATATATGAGAATAGAGACGGAGAAGTAGCAGCTATATGTATTGCACAACAATAGCCACGACGTTGTGCACATGTTATGTTTTTAACAATATTTACAACGAATTCGAATTTTCAACGCCAAGGTATTGATACAAAATTTCTATATGAGTTAATTCATGAAATAAGAAAAAATTAAAAAATCAAATGAATTGAATGATGGGCTGAAGCTGATAATGAAATTGCTTTGAATTTTTTATAAAAAATTTGGTTTTCAAGTAGAAAGATGTTTAACAAATTCTTATAAACGAGCGCAAGAAGATCATTTTGTTGATGAAGTGGTTTTGGCAATTACTTTCGATTAAATATTTGGTGTTTAATGTTTTTTTTTGAGAATACGTTTTTTAAATTTTTTCAATTAAATTAAACCAATTTTTGTCTCAAACGATGATTCTTATTCAATTCATTGAAATATAATAGTTTATTAAACTTCTTTCCATTCACATGAAAAGCAAAATAGTTGACATAAAAGCATACATCTTTGTGTTCAATAAATAATAAGCAAGTAGACAGTGATTTATTTGGAAATTTTTTAAGGACAATATTCCAGATGTTGTAAAATTAGAATTTAAAGTTAAGCATGCATTACTCGATAAAAGAAGTTATAAAATATTTTAAGAATGATTATCATAAAATGAGAGTGATTAAGATTTTCCTTTTCTCGCTCCATAAAAGAAATATTCGCAAGAGCAAACCAACTATTCAATTATATAGTGAACTAACACGAATGTTTCGGTGCTACTAGCAGAAGTTTAAAAGAATTTGTCCTCATGGACCATGGTAGCCAACTCATGATCGTTTTAAATGAATTTTCAGTACAATTGTACGTATGGGTAAAAAAAACTAAAACATCAACATCAAATTTGGCCAATAGATAAGTTTCATGGTCCATAGAATATGTTGAGAGTTTCAACCAAAAAAGAATGTTTCTTGGTCGAGCTATTCAATTTTCAAATAAACTCGATTTTCGTAACATTTCGATGACAATTCGCTGGTTTATGAACCCCCGCCCCCCGTTCCTCTCACAAGTGTCGACCGTATTATCCTTAATGGTTAGAGAGACGAAACTATTGAAATATCGGTCACGCTCTATGACGCTTCTTCCATTATTTCTGTCTGTGTGGTAGGACGGCGTGTTTCATTTTTCTCCCAATATTATTCGTCACTACTTTCATCATTTACCTACTAATTAGTTATTTAAATAATGAGTCCTTACCAATGACATGTCGAAATACTTGTCACAGTCTCTGGAGGATGCAAATTTCTACCGTATATACTCCGACATTCCTTTTAGATCGTGTTTAATAAAAAAAACGGTCAAAAGATATGTCTCAAACTGGATAGAATAAAACAGTCTCCATATGATTACCAACAGCATCTACGACGTGTTTTACATTTTAATCTAGCAACGATTGAGCTAACAGATTTTTGTCGGATATCTCATATCTTAATATAAGAATATTGTTTTCAGCTAAAATTTTCAAGGTATTCTACAGTCATTCGACTTGTCTATAAGAATATTTTTAGTTCAAAGTTTTGCTTTTTAGAATAGAACTAAAACTTGGTCGAAAATTCAGCAAAATCATCATAACTTGGCTCCAACAACGCATGAGAATGAACCATTATAAGCTTTTACTATTCTTATCAAGACAGTCTAGAAAGTTCAGTACGAACTCAAATGGTGGGTACCAGTTCGGATAGTTCGCTCGGTGACCGATCAATTCGTCGCAATCAATTCGTCGCACGACAGTTCGTCGCACGACAATTCGTCGCAGAATATTTTCTTTCGTTCTGTTCGTCGAGAACAATATCGTTGCGATCAATATGTCGATATCGCTCTTAATTACTTTTTTTTTCAAACATGTGAGATTGATCAATNTATTTGGTTAGCTATTGTTTCAGCATATTGATATGAAATTTCAAATGGTTTACCAACAAATGCTGTATATTTAAGATCATTTCCACTTATATTCTATATAGAAATGAAAAACAAAAGTTCATAGAATCTGTTTCTTGTAAATAAAAAAATGATTTACTTTATATAATGTTTCTAAACATGTAAGAAAAGCACCATGACCAAAACGTGGCAAATCTGCAGCAGCCTTAAATACAAGATCTCTATTGCAAGCAATGATAGGTATATGACCATAGTTAGTATTTGAATCAGCTGGTACAACAGCAGGATTACCATTAGTTAAAAGAAGATCAATAATAACTTGTAATGATCTTTCCCATTGAATGGGTTCGCCAAGTAAAACGATAGCTAAAAAAACACGACAAAAATGAAAGCATTGGCAAGAGGAATAAAACGAGTGTCTACCTTCAATAGGACGAAAATTCTCATCATGAACAAGACCTTGAGTACTAATCATTTCACTCTAAAATGTACAATAAATATAAATTAAAAAGAAATTTGTTGGTTTTTTTTGTGACTTACTAATCTAGTCCGATTCATATGATTAACCATATCTAATTCTGGAAATGCTTCACATACTTTTTCAATTGTTGTTATGCTCTTAAAACCGATCCTATTTAAAAAAAAGAATTGAATCCATAAGGATTAGGAATAAATCAAATTAAAATTTATACATTCGAGCAATGTCTTCAGCTTGACCTTGTCCAGAAACAAGAACATGTTTATTATGAAAATCAGTTAATGTACGCATCGGTGTTTGAGCAAGAACAACTTGTTCTGGATGAATCTGTATTTAAATATATATTTTTTTTTCAAAACGTCAAATGAAAACTATTAGAAAGATTAACTTACAGTTACTCCAAGTACAGCTGATAATTGTTTAGCTTTTTCTGATTCGAGCATACATGTATTTGAAACAAATACAACAGGTACATTGAGCTGAAACAATGTTTGAATTGCTGGTTTAGCAACTGTAATGAAATTTGGACCTTTCGTAATAACACCATCAATGTCAAAGAAACATGCAAAGTTCGCCTATTCCAAGAAAGATGTATTAATAAAAATAAATAAATAACTAAATTCAAATATTTATCTTACCGCTTTCATGACAGAGATTCTTAGTGTCAATAAACACTCGCTAGTTTTATTCGAAGAAACAAATTTATAATAGACAATTTTTTTTTCTGGACAAAACTGAGCAGACCGACAGTATTTATATACCGGTGCCGATAATAGAAAAGAGGCACGGGGAGGGCGAGTCTGTGATATCATGCCTTACATAGAAAACTTCGTTGTTTAATTTTGTTCATGTGATCAGTTTGTACTGTTCTTTAGTCGGATGATACACGTGTTCTTGCTCAGAACATACACTCACTGAATGATATTATTCTATTATTGGCACATTCTTCTTTTTTCGTTCTTTGTATAATGCCATGACGTTACGAATGACAACAGAGAAGTAAGGAAGGAAGTACATGGTTTTTCTTTTTCTATTCTGGTGGAACATGCAATCAAGGACAAATTGATTGCGCTGTTATTTTTATCCATAAAGGTTGCGCGTGTAAATAATGTCGTAAGTCTATTTATATCTAGATGCCCTAAAAATTCAAGAAATTCCGAAGAATAATAACCACAACCTCAGTAGATGTTAAACTCATGCCAACAAATACGTCAATTGTATCACATGAATTTTATTGTCGTTTGATTATTGAAGAAAAGGCAGTAAATTCATAGAGTAGATTTAGCTGTTATTTTTGTCGTTTTTTTATTTGACCTTGTCATATAGTATAATTTTTATCCCGTGCAATACATATGAATATTTTCCTCATTAGTCTGTATACTTTTATAATAGTGAAACATTTCTTCCGTATCAATGGATAGCTGTGATATTTGAATATTGTTGAACTCTTGTTTTCTTTTACATTGATCATAAACAAGTATGGTACGCTATAATATTATAACTATAAAAGATTATTGATTATATATTGTACTTATGTGCATATGGAAAATTCTCTATCAACTTGAGGGGAAGAGGAGAGGCTGTAGGTGTGAGGCAAGAGAAAGCTGATATCTACACCCATTCAAGTATTTGAAATAGTATGTTTTGGTAATATTGATTGAATCTTGATGGTTGCCATGTGTATTTCGGCAATGGTCGATGCAAAATATGTAACTGTGCAGCGATTTCTTTTCGCATTGATAATTCTCATTTTTACTTCGATAAATTTTACACGATTTCTCTAATTGTTACGGACCTCATCGACTAGTATGAACTATTCTGATTGACGATGGTAATAGGCATGTTGAGTTGTTCATCTTGTTTTTTTCGTTTTCGGAAAGTGTCTTTAATATTCATGATCACTCGTTCTGTTCCGCGTATCTGTCAGTAATAGTTTGATATCATCCATTAAAGTATTATTGTTTCTTGAATCGTCTCTTATGTATCAATATTATTCAGAGAGGATCAGTATTGATATCTACTGAAAAAGTCTTCTGTTTTATCTGTCTAAAATTTTTACGAATTGTGCATTGTGGGTGTGGGAATAGTTTTTGTTGATTCATTTATCTGTATGAAAGAGTTCCATATTTATGTTCTGTCTCTATTAGAAAATGGATCTTTTCTGATGAAATGGAAGTTTGAGTCTCGATTCAATATTGTTTATTTCTGCTATTGCGATATTTTCGATACCGAAGTGCAGACAATGAATGCTCTCCTCATTTATTGGCAAAGATGCAATATGTTGTTTTTCAAACACATGAGTCATCCACGACGAACAAGTGTTCGTTTTGAAGGAATTGATATTCATTTCTGTTGTCAACTAGTACCAAGTGGCCATCTTTTGTCATTTACTCAATATATTGTCAATATTTCTGTTCATCTTTGCATATGTCGAGATGTTGATTGATGACACGCATATGATCGAAATTCACAAGATTCTTGTTTACATCGAGTTGTCGGTGAGTCGATCGATATGTGACTACCACTTTCGATCTGTCTTATTCGAGAAATTCTACTTCTGAAGAAAAAAAACTGTTCGATTCTTACAACGTATTTAAAATCTTCTGTATGATTTTTGCTCGAAACCATAATTAGGACCTTTGGTTGCAGTAATCTTAGTAGTGCCCTTACAACAGATAGATAAGCACAGGAAGATTACACATGAAAACGGTTTTCGCATCGCCCTTATTCTTTGGCTGTTAAATATCGATTTTTTTTCATCGACCGTTAACGTGTTTTACGCATTTTTTTGGGCAGTTTTTTTTGCATACTTACTTTGAAAGAATTGCAAAAAGAATTCAATGAAAAAAAATGACCGATTTATAACACTTCATTGAAAATTATTTCCACAATACTTTTATTAATGCAATGGACGTTTGTTGATGTCAATGTCTATTTGAAAGTCAATGAAGATTTTGGCCAAAACAAAGGGTAGAAATGAAACTCTAATTCGTTTATTTGAAAAAAAACTGAATAAGACGATTGTTTTCAAGATGAAAATCATTGACGAAGTAACCAATCACGAATAAAATTTTCGCTTGATAGTCAAACGCATAGTCATAGTGGACAAGCAAATGGGTTGATTTTGTATTCAGCGATATTTCGCAGACTTTGAAGTGAAGACTATACGATAATTCTTTTTTTATTTTTGCATACGGCACGCTGCTCGCTAGAAACTCATTATCCATCAAATTTTTGACGTTTTCGTTCAGACGTCAGCTTTCTCACTGTCGAGAAGTCGATATGCGAATAGAGATTAAACTTTGACGCATTTTCCGTTGGTGTCGACACGAAATTGAAAAAATAAGATGCATGGAGATCTCGAATAAAGTTACACTGCATGGCGCAATTTTTCTCTCTAAAACGATGTCGTCATTTTGTCGTTTCTTTCACTTGTATCAATACTTGTGCAATAGGAAAAGAGAAAAAAACAACAACAAAAAAACGAATCGTTCTTTCATGGTGATAAAACCAACACGTACCTTTTGGCAAAGTCACATGTGCATTTGAAATTCGAAGACAAAGTAGAGGAGAAAATAAGTAAACTGACAGTATAAAAGCTAAACAACATCATTAATGACAGAAAGACAAAGTAAGTACATGCAATTAGTGAGAAAATCACAAACATGGTGAAATGAATTTTTGTATTTCAGATGCATTTATTATGGATTCAGGACCATTTGTTGATGTAATTCCGATTTTGTTAAGTTATTTAGACTTCAAAAGTCTCGTTCGTTTAGCACAAACATGTTGTTTTTGGAAAGATCGTATTTATAACGACTTGAAATTATGGCCAAATATGATTGAATTGCCTTATATCGGTCGAATGGATGATGACGGTTTTCAACGTTACGATCCTGAAACCGTAGTAAAGGAGAAATTATGGTCAATGGTTTTACCTCCAGATGATCCAAAAGCTTTGGAAAAAGTTTTGGAGAAGATGGCATCCTCCGAAGAGAGTGTGCAACGATTTCAATTCGTAGAAAAGGTACGACAATGAGTAAAAACAGATAAAAGACAGCAGTGCGAGTCAAATCTTTTAGATTCGAAACCTAGATAAACCAAAAATGTCGATGAGTTTGATACTGAATCCGAATTATTTTCTCTCAGATTCGCTTGAAAAACTTATTAAAAAAAAAATTTCGAAACACTCTATTGTGAAAGTATGATCGAGAAAATCCCATAATACTTGATTATTGTTTTTGATTCAGTTGATTCGACCTGCTCTGTAAAAAAATGTTCGTTGCTCATATTTAGAATTAAATCTTTCTTCACTTTGTAGGTTCAATTCAAAAATTTCATTCATACTGACGAGTCTTTACGTCTTACGGCTCTATTATTTCCCTCAATTAAGGAGATTAGCTTTGAGGGTGATTTGTTAACCATGGCCGGTATTCAATACATAGCTACATCATGTAGAAAACTCAAGCATATTGAATTTTACCATTGTAAAAATATTGATATATCAAGTGCTTGTCGTCTATTTAACACTGAAGACCATAGACAAAATTTGGAGCGAATTTTTATTCGTGGATGTGCTCCGTCAACGTACAATGGCAACTGGTCAATCGCCAATGATTTACCATTTATGGCATTGTGTCAACGTTGTAGACTATATTTTAACGAGCTGAAAAATGAAAAAGAAATGTTGTGCCTCTATCATCCGGGGGTATGTACTGAATGTTTGCTTCAAGCATTGAATCTGACAAAGAGGAGTACTTCAAAATGTTTAACTACCCACAGAATAGTAAAAAATCAAACTGCGTTTAAACAAAATCAATTGATTCTTTTGATTAATTGATTATCAGTTAAAATGAGTCTATTATTTTTGTTGTTACTCGTTTTGATGTTTTGCAGAAGTTGATTCAATTTCCATCTTACTTGTTCTCAACAGACATGTAATTCAGGTTTACCATTTTTTTTCTTGGATAGGAGTTTCATTTTTATTAATGAATCGTAGAATCACAATTATGTCTTTTTATTTTTCTTTTAGACATATGATGGTTATGGCCACAGTTGTTCATCATTTGAATGTTGTGGTAGTAATACACCAAATTATCACTCGACATTAGGCTGTCAATATACGTATCATCATAAGTGCGCTGACTCATCATCAAATTCGAGACGATCACATGAATTGCATGACGGGTAAGTATATCAGAACAGGTTTTCACCTGACAATAAATCTATATGGTCGGTCTTTATAGGCATCCTGAATACATGTTTCAAAAATATAACAAAAATTTGTTTTCATCTTCGTTGCGTTTTACTGAAAGACGCCATTTGAATCAATGTTACAAAAAATGGAATAAAAAACGGCAACAAGAAGAGAATCAGTGACATGACCTAAAATTGCTCGAGAGAGTCACTTTTTTGACATTTTTTGAACTCTATTTCGCTTCGAATACTAAACAATAGTTGATAATAAATACATTACATCGCAGTATCCGATTCTAGTTGATGATGACATATTCTGCTTTTTTTTTCTAAGTGGACAATATTCAAAACTAGTATTGTTAAAAGTATCCAGCGTGAAGTAAACGCAAGTGTAGCACACCTTTCATTTAAGGGAGTCCCATCCGTCATAAAATCTTTTTTTTTGGGAAAAAAATCAAAGCTGGATTTTTATCATAGGAAGATGCAATGAAACTACTATATTTTCCAAGAAATTTTCGTAATTTTTGTAAAGTTTTGTAGTTCTGGGAAGACAGTCTATTTGTTTGTATCAGGATTGAATAAACATTCTTATATAACTTTAGCACGACAGATAGCACTAGCTTAATGCATCTCTTACGTGCCTTTAAAAAAGTTCAATATAAATTATGACTAAGCCAATTTCTTATGTTGTTTTTCCGAATTTCAATGAAAGTAAATTTTTGTCCGACCAGAGCTTTTATAGCTCATTTCTGTGTTCAGAAAAGTTAGATATTGGATTGTGAAGTGACATATTTTTCGCTTATTTGAACACTTGACTTTAATTTGAAACCATCTCGAGCTCTGTCCCTCTTATAGTGACGAAGTTATAAAGATTTTCCTCATCTCACTCATTCATCAAAAGATTTTAGTCCAAATGTTTAACAAAACAAAGATGATGTTTTAGGATTTTGATGTGGATGTGACAATTTGAGTGATATTCATCCACCAACACCCTCTGTTCAAAGCAAAACATAACTCTCAAAAGATATCATTTAAGTGTGACCACTTTATCTTGGATTAACTTCTTCTGCAATGCTTGATTTTGTCAACTGTATTGCATCAAGAAAATTCTGACCTTTGCGGTTGCGTCGTTGAACATTACATTCCATCTTGATTAGCAATTCGATTATTCGATGTCGATCACCGTGAGCTTTGAGACAGACATAGAGCAATGGCTCATTTTCATCTTTGTCTAAGATATTCACGAGAGACGGTGATAATATCAATAATTTTTCAAGTAGTTTGTATTCTTTCTTGTCTAACAGTACAAATATGAAATCTTTATTCATTAACCAACTACCTAATGGTTTCTCATCCATAATCATAATAAGCAATTATCTGCCCATTCGATTTCCTGTCATCATTTCAACATTCATTCGACTATAACTTCGATTGTTAAAGAATTTTCGTACAGATTTAACGTGACGATGTAAAAGTAGTATTAAGTCTAGTCGATTTTGTTCAATTGAATTCACTAAAGTAAATTTGATTGCGTGATCCAAATTCTCAGTCTCTGATGACGTTGAACTTGAAGCACATTCGTACAGTGCAATTTTCAATATATTCCATTGAATAACCTCTATGAAAGGTCCGTTTTCCATTGCTAATTCAATCGAAGAAAGTACATCCAATATGTCAAAAATACATTCTTGAAGTCAGCTTTGATGATAGAATACTTGTTTTTCACATTTTATAACCAAAATGAGCAGATCTACTACAGCTTGATACCATTTAATATCAATCGAAGTGCATAACGATTTTTAATAAAAATATTGTAATCGATATATAGAATAGAATAGAAAATAACGAACGGTTCGACCACCATTACCGACAAAATCTCGATTTTTTAAAAGTTCAGGATTTGAAATAATTAATATTTTGAACATTTCAATAAATGAACAGTCGAAAGATACAACTTCAGACGAAGAGCAATGAAAATGAGCAAGTAAGTGTCAATTGATTGCTTTGGCAAGATTAAAACACATTAGTCCATAGTTATGACATTCAAGACGAGCACCTCTAACAAGAAATAATGATTGGATTCGTTCAATGGATCTGCTCGAATAACCCATAGGGGTGTGGGTGTTTCTTTAATCTACACCCACACCCTAAATATATTTAAGTCAACGTTTTCATGGCAAACCAATTTAGTGTAACTATTCAGTAATGAAAACGAAGCAATGTTGCTGTTGTCACGTGACCTTATTACATAGATGCCATGTTTGTCTGTGAAAATTGAGACAGATGAAAAAAAGAATGTAAAAAGTCTCACTTGTGTCAATGCACAATGTCATTTGAGTTCATTTTCATAACATCAAAGCCAAGTTTGTACGCTCACAGTCAAGGGTGTAAAACAAATTCTTCTGTTACATATTCACCTAAACCAGATGTTTTTGTTCTTCTTGATGATGATGCTGATTCAAATTTAATTATCAGCTATCTAAGTAAAAAAATCGATCCTTTGCCAAATAGTTGTATTACCGAACGTTCATGCTGTGAATCAATATTATTGATCGCATGAAAAAAAAATGATAATAGTGATAAATGGGTCTATCTTGTTACATCATTTTCGTTTATCGAACAAATCAAGGAATTAACAAATGTAAATGATGATTGGTACTCAATTTCTACTTCTGAGTATACTTTTGCGCTAGAAGGAGAACGTCGTGTATTCGATGAAGAGTTTGGACTTTGTCACAACGAAGAACGACTTGCTAAGGCATTGAGAGATCATCTCAATTCATTTCTTACACTAGCCGATGTTGAATTATCAAGCCAGGGTGTCTCATTGCAGACACCACGTCTCGTATGGTTTCAATTTATGTTTATGTTACTTTGACGTCTTGAACGTTCCGATATAGGCATGCAAGAAGTAAGTGATAGATTACGTATTGATTATCACTCTCGATCGGATATAATCGAAAAATTCATTCAAACATATTCATCAGAAAAAGCAATGGAATGGTGTATGAAAGATTCATTTTATTTTGATCATATTAATCGCACATTACGTAGTGAAAATATAAAAGATATTTTTACTCATCGAGCAATTATTCGCGATGTCAAGCAAAGTCTTGTTTCATGGCACAATGATTTAAAAAACAAGTCAGGGAATTTTTTTTACCAATGAATGTTTATCGTGGTCAAAAGACTTCAAAACAAGAACTTAAATCATGGCAATCTAGTATTGGTTCCATTATAACAATGACATCATTTCTTTCAACAAGTATGAATGAAAGGATTGCTAATGCATTTGCAGAAACATTTGATAACGATGATAATGATGATGAGGCTACATTGTTCATCATATGGGTGGATAAAAACACAGAACCAAAATCTATTTTTAGCTATTTATATCACGCAGATTGTGAACCCGATGACCGTGAAATTCTTTTCTCTCTTCGCACATTGTTTCGTATTGATAAAGTCGAATATGTGGATTGTGACGAAACGTGGTATGTCAATATGATAGTTGTAGATGAAAGTAATGAAGAAGTACAAAAGGTAACAGCACCATGAAAAGCATCAATTTTAAAAGAAAATAATTCTTCTCAATCTGAAAATAGATTACTTATTTATGTACGCGATTTATCAGCGGATAATGAAGCTTTTCTTTCATTTCAGCTCTCGCTTGATATAGTACTTCATTTAGATCGAAATGATTTCGCTCGTCAAGAAATGCTTTCAATGTGTCGAATAAAATGTAGTGATGATCCATTCATATTAGCAAAAATTGATCGATTTGAAAGCAGCTATCAATTTGAGTAAGATGCAGCGAAATGGTATACAATTGATAGTTTTCTTTATCGTCTTCTTAATAAAGTCCTTCGTATTGAAACGGTTGATCCTATTTTTAAACTGCGTTATTTTATTCAAGATCTTCATAATCAATTAGCTCTAATGCATGTTAACTATTTGAAAAGATTACAAAGATATAATTCTCCAATTTTAAAATTATATAGTGGTCAAGTTATGACAAAAAATGATTTAGAGAATTATTTTCATGCTAATAACGGAAATCTCATATCAATGAATAGTTTCTTATCAACTACAACAGATCGTTACGTAGCCCGTTTATTTGTTGTTGACGGTAATATTCAAAATCCGGAAACTCATGTATCTGTATTGTATGAAATCGAAATTGACACTAGATTGCCTCATTCAGTACCATTCGCTGAGCTCAGTGATCAGAGTAATTTTGAATATGAAAATGAGGTACTCTTCTCAATGGGTGCCGTTTTTCGTATCGGAGAAACTTGTCAAGAAAATAGATATTTATGGATAGTGAAATTAACTTTAACTACGGATGAGGATGAACAATGGAATATTTTGACCGAGCATTTACAAGAAAAACACCAACAAGAAGAAGAAGCAACTAATGAAATGAATAAACAGATATCGATGGTCAATGATAAAGACGAAGAAATTATTATTACGCCAATCATCAAGAATACAAAAAGAAAAAAAAGCCGAAGTTTTGATGGCTCTCGTTACTCGAAGCGTGAGTTTTGTCGATCAGATTGATCAGAAACTTTCCGAATAAGAATAAGCCGACGATTTGAACATCAAGTATTTCAACCTATTCACAAAGAGCTTTAATTTCTCTGTTGATTTATATTTTCGGTTTTTCTATAGATATAATCAGCAAGCTCGATCATCTATAAAAAGTAATTGACATATTCTGCTTTTTTGGCTCTTTTATCATTTACAAAATAACCACACTATCTAGTTTATAAATCTTTTTAATCGAATTTTTCATTACTCAAAAATAAAAAGAGTATGTATGATGAATAATTATATATTTCCGTCCATAATATGCAAATCAGTCCCATCACATGATGCCATGAAACATTTCACTACAAAATATGTCTTACAGATATGAAAATCTTTTTTATATACACTTATATCTATATAATATAAATCAATCTGCTAATCTCAACTTTTGCTTTTCAGCAGTCGATTAAATCACAATAATTTTCAGTTATAGATGATGTGTTTAATAAATAAATAAAAGAAAAATGCAAGATTAATTTTCGTCGAGGCGTTTTATGTTATTTATTTAAAGAATAAACTACTCATCAGGACTCTTCATTTACAATACATCAACAAGGATAAGAAATAAAGAGTATAAACGAGGAAAAGAGAAAATTGAATTACTGGAAGGATTTAAATTGCGAAGTATGCTTAAATAGTTCCATTGTTGGACGTTGACGGTTATATTATTTCGAATATATTGTACATACTTATAATTATAATATATATATGTGTATATACATATTGAAAAGAAATCTAATTATTTGAATCGAACTTCAGTTTAATAGGGTGTTTAGGAGTTGCCATGATATCGACATTTCATCTTGACGAAGAGAATCTTCAGATGGTCACCGTCTGGAATTCAATTTTTTTACAGAAGAACAAAAAAACACATGCTTAATCTGTACTATTATTACAAGAGGATGTACCTAGGAGGAAAGTGGATCCCCGTGAATCCCTGGAATGTACACTCTAAAAAAAAAATCTGTTCTCTTGGAAACTCAAACTATCTCGAAAGCCCTTTCTAGTTTCCGAGAGGTTTTCCGAATTTGTAAAAGATTCTCAAAAATACTTTATTAATTTGCGAGATCTCAAAAACCTTAAAGTTTTCAGAAATACCGATTTCGACACTTGTAAGGGATTCTAGAATACTTTTTGCCTATGGTTGAAAATCTAATCTGTATTTTTGGAAACCGTAAAGGTATTCTCGGTAACCAATATTGTCAGGCAGCTTAATTCGAAAGCAAATGTGTATACGGACATACCATTTCGGTTTTCAAGGTATTTCTTCGGAAACTTCAAAGGTTTCCAAGCTTTGTGAATCATCAAAAACTATAATGAAAAACCTAAATCGGTTTACGCGTTTTCGATCTACAATCTTCAAACATCTTTCGATTTTCCAAAAATTTTAGAATGTTCTAGAACAAAATCTTACTTAGGATCAACATAATTTTCCATGAAACCTACTCAGCGTTCAATTTTCCTATGTTTAGCATAATTTTCACTCTGATCGTTAGGTTTTTAATGAAACAAAAAATGTTCATATATTTAGTATAATCTTTTAACGTTCGATAATTCTTTCTTCACAACTATATATATATTCAAAAATAAAATTCATCTCATCTTTTCAACATATTCGACAGTTACCTTTACATTACTAACACAAGGATGAAAAGAAGTTCTATATATAGGTGAATCGTATTTTATTTGTACAATTGAAACCAAAAAAGTGGAAAAAAAAGAAAGTGCTCGTATAAAACAAAATAGCTACATATTTTGATACAGCGTCCTTGAAAACCTAAGAGAAACTTGTTTTCCCTACACTTTACTGAAAAATAAGATCATCATTGCAACGTGAAAAATTCATATAATCATTTTCACGGGATTCTTTCAAAATACTTTGTAATTTTTAATAAAATAGAACAAATCATTCATCGATCAATGTATCTCTATTAGATATGTCAAACTTTCCACCCCTTCGACGCTAATTTGCCTTTCTTATTGCTTCTTTCGTGTTGCACTGTTTATCGAAACGAAATAATTGATTAAGCTTCATTTTTATTTTTTCTCTGTACTGTTGCACTGAGGTAACGAACTTTTTTTCATTTCAAACCATTTCAATCTAAAATTTAGAATAGATTAGACAGGACATCATTGCTTTGAAAGCCAGAAGCAATGTTAACTTTTAAAGTATTCATGAAAAATTGGTCATTTTGAAAGCAGAATATATTGTTTGTCACTTTTTTACTAGACAACTAAACTTCACTTGGGAAGTGATACCATTAGATCGGCCTGCCGATGACAAATCGGATGGTCTACTATAGGTTGATGATGTGGGTGTGGGTGTTGCTGATGATCAAAAAGAGCCACACTCACACTCTCAACTCTTTCTAGTCAATTCTGGCTCATTAAACATTCGTCGAATTTTCTTATATGTAGAAGAATGTTCAATATATTCGATAAGTAATGAAATATATATAAAGGTCTAGACACATACAGGGTGTTACATAACCTTTACGCCCCCCTCTACAACTTAAACTATAAATGATACCCACAAAGTATTTTATACCAAATTAAAGCGCATCGAATTAGTATATTTCAAGACGTCTGAGGANGTTGTTTGGATGAAGTTGAATGCAGAAATCGTTGATTATTTAAATAATGTTATTAAACTTGATAGCTATAGTTAACTTATTTACTAAGCAACGAACATTTATTTGATAAAAAAAATTCAACAATCACAAACTATCAAAAAATATTCAGGCAAAAGATTCCTTTTTAATCTCTTCATTTTTTTAGCTTCCGTTCAGAAAACAAGAGATAAATCGTACAAAAGGTGATCACAAACACTGACGTGTCATAATTAGAAATAGAAGTATAGACTGATAGTCACTCTAAAGAACATAATTGCTTTAAGTTAAATATTTATCACGTATAGATCAACTATGTTAAACTTATCTATCCAATTTTTATTATCGATAATTGTTGTTGTTTTCGTGAGAAAACAGGTAGTTGGAGCCGATGTTTTAGTTGTTACTGATGAGGATATCTAGATGTTGTTCTTAAAGCATTTACGCTTTCTTGTTACTGCACGTGAGAATGTAGAGGATGCCATCAATTTGCACACGATTTAGCCTTAGTTGTGAGTTGAGAAAAATTATATATTGAGATTTTGAGGAAGTGTGGCATATGCTTTATACGTATGCATTTACTCATGCTATATTTAAAATTGTTCTATTTATCATAATCCGATTATCGAATAGTTTCGATTGCAAAGGTTATTAATCATATAATTAACTTGTATATGTCTGATCCATACGTGATAAATATTTAATTTAAAGCAATTATGTTCTTTAGAGTGACTATCAGTCTATACTTCTATTTCTAATTATGACACATCAGTGTTTGTGATCACCTTTTGTACGATTTACCTCTTGTTTTCTGAACGGAAGCTAAAAAAATGAAGAGATTAAAAAGGAATCTTTTGCCTGAATATTTTTTGATAGTTTGTGATTGTTGAATTTTTTTATCAAATAAATGTTCGTTGCTTAGTAAATAAGTTAACTATAGCTATCAAGTTTAATAACATTATTTAAATAATCAACGATTTCTGCATTCAACTTCATCCAAACAACTTCGATAAACATGCTAACTTCGATACGACATATATATGGTATAACATTTAAGTCACTTACCACTACTAGTAGTTGGGGTCCAACGAAAATAAGGTTTTCTAATAGTTTAAATATTACTCTCTCATGGATGTGGGTGTGCACATGCACAACAGTGCTTTCTACTTGCACACCCACACCTTAAATTTGATCTTCAACAAAGCACAACAACAAATTGACACCCGCTCACATCCTCATTCAACCACATCCTCTGCCCATAAATCCTTTTTCCGTATATGACGAAGATAATAAACAGTTTTTCTGTTTTTGATTGGGAAAAATGTGTTATTAGGTATTCAAAAAACGAAAAAAGGTTTGTCTCGTTATTGCCAAAAATTACGTGTTAACCAACTAGCCAATTGCTGATTATTGAATGTTATTATTATCTAATTGAACGAACTCCAATCGCATGAATTTTTTCCATTGACTCTTCAACATTTTCTCTTGAGCTTTATTTATATTGAACATCTTAAATAAATAACTTTCCTATTCTACGAATTGAGTTACAACTGAAAATGCGATTTTCTAAATCATTCAGCTCCTTTTTATTTCATATATGTGTAGAAATTATTAATATTTCATATAGCGACGAATACATTGAATCAATTTATCACAACCATGTCCAAAATGAAATTATCCATTAAGCATCTTTTGGTAACCATCTACTGTCGAATCGATTCCTTTCGCTTTTATGATTTACTATATGATACTATACTCTGGATCACCTGAGATATACAAAACTTGTTTCATGACGAGAGGAGATGAAGTGAGGCACCAAAATCTTGGATCCTTTCGAGTTTTGACACTAACTGTCAAGCACGTGTTGAAAGTGTTGTACAAGTAGATTCCATAGAATTGATTTCTAATTTTGGTCAACAGTCGATTTCTTTTGATAATCGACTAACATTCATCCGGAAGAAAATATCACATTTTCGGTTTGGGATTTTCGAAATTCGAGTCTCTTAGCTTCGATCAAAGATTGAAATGTGAATACTGCGAACAGTGAATGATATATCGCTCGTCATAGTGTCAACAATAGCGACACGGTATCCTGTCATGGACCTTGTTGATCGAGGAGTGAAATCAGTATTCACCAGAACACAACTGCTTTAAACAATGCTGAACATTGGTTTGATTGTGACCGAAGATGTTAGTTGATCGTTATATCAACACGTGTAAATCATGCCGTGGAAACCGTTTTCTGCGACACGTATGGTTGAAGAGAAGATGCGTTTAAGTTCAAATATCCCATTTGATGAAATATTCATGACATATAAAGAATGCTATTTTTTACCGTATTATATCAGCAAGTGTTCTTTCCCATTCAAGTGAAATATAATTAGTTTTTTCTTTTTGATCTTCAATTCGGAAGACCAATGAATTAATATAAGTTATATTTTATATTATAATGAAAAAATGAATAATAATTAATACTAATATATATTGAAATTCAAAAAATCTTCATATTCTTGTATGTATATCTGACACTTATTATACTAATGCAAATGCAGTAAAGAAAACTAAAAAAAAAAGCATTCTTATTTCCTTAATCATACCAGTATAGATTAAGATTTACACAACACAAAAAATATAGATAAAGTCGGCAGTTTCAAAGAAACAGTGAAATTGAATAAAAATTGAGAACATTGTCTTTGCATATATTTGTATATGAGATAACACAAGTAACGATTACTTTTCATTCATGATCCGAGCAAAAATAGACATTTCCGTAAAAAAAAAATATTTCATAATCATGCCTAATGAGATAAATCTCCATTTTTAACTTCCCGATGTTTTTAGTATTTATTTTTTTGTCTCGAGAACTATTGTTAATAATAAATGCAAATCATATTAATGTTTTGATTTAGAAAACGCATTCTTATTAAATTATAGAATAGAACTTGCATAGATTTGCTTTAACATTGTAGTCGTTTATTATCATCTTGTTTCTAAGTTTAAAATTAAACACAAAAACATTACACTTTATTGTTGGTATTAGTATACTCGTTTAATCTATTGAGTTAACTTTCATGATGCTTTTAAAAACATCGATCATATAGTTTTAGAGTATAAAAGAGTCTGAATAATAAAATAATACTACGAATATTGATTTTCTCTTCTTTATGTAGATTTGATTATATTGCTATGTGTACAAGATTTTTGCCAGATGTTCATGATTTAAAACGTCGACGAATGATCTTGACATTGTCAACATATTGTTAAGATATTATTAAAATCAATGTTGATATATTTCGTAGTCAAATATGAATAGCAATATCAGTAAGTCCTGCTATTGTTCGTCCATCTGTCACATTTGACTCATTTTCGAAAACAATAATCAGGTGTACACGATGAATTTTTAGCACATATATCTGATATTCATCATATTCTGTTAAATAATTTCAAATGTGAATTATTAGAAAAAAATTTATCAATTCATTTTTTACTGATATATCAAATTTAGTCGTATTCTTGTTTAAAAACTTAACAGTGAGATATCATCGTTATGTTGGTCAGTCTTTTATTATTTACATCTAATAACGTTTTCAAATACCATAGATTCGTCACACATCAGTATAGTATGTTTTTGAATTATTTTATATGTTCCAAATAATTAACCAATGAATTTTTATTAGACTTTTCATAATCTCAGTAATTCAATGCAAGCCTTTTAACTTCATCATCCATGTGAC
Organism: Rotaria sp. Silwood2; assembly: GCA_905329745.1. Taxonomy (NCBI): domain Eukaryota; kingdom Metazoa; phylum Rotifera; class Eurotatoria; order Philodinida; family Philodinidae; genus Rotaria; species Rotaria sp. Silwood2. Next base: position 7,826 of record CAJNSZ010000848.1, on the reverse strand, counting down.
CCAAACCGAACAAAAAATACCGATATACTGACGGTAGTGCCAAAAAACGTACAACATGGATAATCTTTAATGTAGTTGTAATTATTCATGTATAGACAATATGTTATTGATTATGTATTCTACACATATCTAACGATGGAAATTCTCCTACTGATAAATTGCTATTAATTCAAAACTATATGCATTATAAGCAATTCATGCGCTTAGATTATTGCTGCAGAGATACTATATTTCTATGGAATTATTTTGAATGAATGCCGCGCCTCCTCCCCGCCCTTCAAAAAACACTAGGAAACGTGTTTTTCGAATTTCGACTTTGACACTTACATCGAATCTGCTAGTGTATCATATGAGTGATGCGCAAAAACTGAAACTATTCTCATTCAAGTGTGTTCCTAAGTAAAGTTTCAAGTCAAAATTCGAAAATCAGTTTTCCTGAGGAAGTCCTCGATATTCGTTGAAAAAATATCGTAAAGCCACATCTAATAAATTACGAGCATAAACTCTTTTCAGAATATTCATAGCACATAAACTCTACTCAAAAGCGATTTAACAGATGAATGACTTTCTTCGTAGGTTATTCTTTATCATATACAACATAATTACATTATAATTTAGTATCACAAGTGAAACATTGAATCGTAATAATTATATTTAATTTATATAAAAAAAAAAAAAAAATGATTATTTGTTTGATTAATAGTAATCACAGATGTAAATAAAGTGAATATTAGTAGAGTTCAAAAGCCAGTAGATGCACTTGGACCTCGACTTTTCACTAATCTTAAAAGTTCGACTAAAAAAGAAAAAAATAGTAATAATGAAAATTTATCAATAAAGACTTTCACTTACCAGGTATTGGAAAAACAATTGTTGAATTTTTTTCCGCTGATATATGTGTTAATGTTTGTAGATAACGTAATTGTAATGCAATTGGACTCTCATTAATTACATCAGCAGCTTCCTAAATAAACAACAATAAACTGTAAATTTCATATTGATAATAATAAGAAAATTTTACTTTTAATGATCGTGATGCTTTTTGTTCACCTTCAGCGGCAATAACTTTCGCGCGAGCTTCTCGAGCAGCTACAAGAATAAAATAAAATCTAAATATTTTAATAAAATATATGTAAATTCTGACCTTCAGCTTCAGCAGCCATACTACGTTGCATACTGACAGGCAATCGAACATCTTTGCTAAATAAAATGATCACAGTTGTCAACAGAGAAAAAAACAGCAAAATAATTATTTCCAGGTATTTACATTTCAACACGTTCAACTTTAACTCCCCATGGATCAGTTCCTTCATCAAGATGAACTTGCATTGAATGTGAAATATTTTCACGATCAGATAAAATTTCTTGTAAAGTTTTTGTACCTCTATAATAGTTGCGAAAAACAAAACAAGAAGAACATTTTATTGAAGTTTTATTTATATAATTTAACTTACAAAATATTACGAAGTGTTGTTGCTGCAAGTAATTGTGTTGAATAACGAGAATTTTCAACATTTGTTACACTAATTATTGGATTAAATATTCGAAAATAGACAACAGCATCTACTGAAACTGTCTATATGAAAAATAAAATGAAAATTGTTTAGAAATTCTTTTAATATTACGAACCACTGAATCTCGTGTAAGAATTTCTTGAGGAGGAACATCAAAAGTCACTAGAAACAAATAATATGTAACAATCAATCAATGGAATAGTAATTTTTCAAAAAAATTAACAATAACTAACCAGTTCGTAAATCAATTTTCATTATTGTATCAACACATGGTAAAACAAAGAATAAACCTGGACCTTTGGCACCACCTAAAAAAAATATATAATAATATTTTTATTATATTCATATGATATTTCTACCAGGAAGAATTCGACCAAGACGCATAATAACTGCTCGTTCATATTCTTGTACAACCTATTAAACAAAAAATATTCATTTATATATAAATATATATAAAATATTTAATATGATTTTTCTTTGTTACTTTCACAGCAACACAAAGTGAAAATGGCAATGTCAATGCACACATAATATAGGATAATACAACAAGAGCCCAACCACATGCACCAAAACCTTCTTCAGTATTTCTTATATCGTCTATAATAGTCAAGAAAGATAATATTAATTTCGAAAATATGTAAATAAGCTATAGCTGTTTAAAACAAAAATCTTTTAGAAAAAATTTATTACATTGAAAATTTCCCGAACCAGCATTTCTTGGTACAGCCGATGCATTTACTGATAAATGATGATAGATAAATAGAGTATATGAACAAGAAAAATTTCACATATTATAAATTACTTTCTGATCTAGCAGCAGTTGTATTTCGTTGTTGTTTTGATGTCATTGCAATTTGTTGTTCTGCCGAACTAATTCGATTCGAACGCTAAAAGTAAAATAAATCTTCTTTCTTATCATTATTATTATATATCACCAATGATAATCTTAGAGAAACAAGTCTTTTGATAAACTAACGTATCTAATTCATGCGTCATCTTTTGCTTCTCACGCTTATATCAAGATTGTAAATGACGTGAAAGAACGAAAAAAAAAAACACATTTTCTTATTTTTTTTTTTTCTTATGAGTAACAGTTTGCTAGATAGTATGAGATAATGATGATAGCATTGAATATGACTAAAACTCGAACAGAACTCCGATGTGCGTCATCATATTGTTATTAATGTAGAACAAGATGAATTCAAAATGAAGATGACAACGAAGAAAAAGAGAAAAGATAAGCATAGCGATTACCGAGATATTTGTCAATACTGTTTCTTTTTTTTTTCTCATTTCCGACAGTTGCCTCGCAAAATGCAGAATAAAATGGAAAAAAAAAAGAAACGACATGCAATGCACACAATAGTTGTCATAAATGATGATAGAAGACCTCAAAGTAAACTCATCTGAATGTCTAATAATTTTTTTCTTTTTTTGTCACTGATAATTTTCCATAGAAATCTAACAAACTAAATCAGACAGTTACTTATTTGATTAGATATATGTGCTATATCTAATCTAAGATAATAATATTCATAATATAGCTTTCATCTGTTACTTACCGATTTCATATATATTTGTTTTTAGTTATTCTTAGATGCTAGATTCGTTATAAACGAATAAAAGAAAGATACAAACTGATTATTTGGTATTTTTATAAGTCACAATAGACTAAAGTGTTGCTAGACAACATAGACGTCACTCATTTTGTTTTCAAGTATACATAAAAATGATAAAAGATCGAGTAAACCGAAATAATGTCAAGGTTTATATTTTCTTCTTTTCTTTCTTTCATTTTACTACTCACAACAGACTAGTCGTGATGGACTGTTAGATGGAATAGAGTTTATACCTTCATTTTTATTTCATCGTAACTCTAAACAGCACAGAACAGAAAAAAATCGAGATATGAGAGAAAATGACAGAACGAAAGACGTCACATTTTATTAGACATGACATCGTCGACGTCACATCTTCGTAGCGCGTCATGACATCTATTGAACAGAAGAGCAAAACAAACTAGATGAATAGAAAACATAGACTTTCGTTTTACAAGTATATATCGATAAGAGACAACATTTTTTTTTCGGAATCGAATCTAATATATGCTGAGCATTTAAAACGGAAACTTTAATAAATCAAAAAGTGGTTTTTGTGTGTCGAGGAATATTTTATCAATGTTCTCATGCTTAAGTAAGATAAATATTTATACAGGAATCACTTTTTATAATTCCTCTTTCTCTTTTTTTTTGTTTTAATATATTCATATATAATCAACTTTTCGACTTGTTAACTAAGTTGTATTAGTCTTCTAACTATATTCTGGATTTCATACATTTATATTATCACAAGTCTAAATAATACAATAGTATTACTTAGATAATAAAAATATATTTCTTTTCAATATTTTTATTAAGCAAAAAATTTGTATTTGAAAAATTTAAGATCTCGAATGTTAATCCTTTGTGAATAGCGGTACATACGTTGCACCCATCTATGTTTCAGTAATGAAAATGTTTACTCTCTATTCAACGATTATGATCTGTAAGATAATAGAGTGCCCAATCTGCCATCTCATGCAGATCTTTTTTCTCTTTCTTCTTGTCTTATGTATTATCATAAGTTTTTAATGTAATCATTTTGAGTCTAATACAATAAATTAATTTGAAGAGTTGGTTTTTCAATTGATAAAAACATTCCGTTATTAAACAGTTAAATGATGTAATAATTTAGTTCATAATTATTATGTCATGGCAAATTGATTGACTAAAATGAACATTTTAATTAATGAAATTGAAATACATCAATTTTTATGTCCGTTTCATCATTCAAAATGTCATTTTTTTTTTAATTTCATAGCAAGTATGTTTGTTGTTTAGATTCAAATTCTTCGAATTTATTTAATAATACTAAGATTTTATTATGATTCTTATTTCATTAGGTTTTATTATCGAATGATTATTGATAAAAGACTTTCTCTACCAAATAAAATGATATATCGAATTTTTGAGAAAATGTTTTCAATTTCAACTTTTTTTTTTTGAACAATATCATTAGCAGATAAATTAATACGATGTTCGATACATAAAATCTATTTCTATATTAAAATCATTACTTACCACAAAAGTCATTGTCATATAATTCTCATTAGCATAGGATGCCTAATTATTTATTCTTAAGTCAATACTTAATATATCTCGTAATCTATAGATTATTCCTAAACTAGTAGTTAATTACCATTCTTTGTCGAATTTCAACACATTTTACCTCAAAACATGATTGTTGAATACACAAGTCGGTTTCTATTGTATAGGAATAATTTTGATTAAATCCTTCGATGAAATCTGACAGGAATTCGATAATAGGATCATTAGTTTTAGATTTTCGTATAGAAACAACATATATGAGAGTCTAGTTTCTCGAAGAATTGCTAGTAAACGAGAAGTTCTAACAAGTAACAGAGAAAGAAAATTATCTATGATAATATTAGCAATTAATTTATTTAAATGAATAGATTAATTATTTTTTATGCTAATCTAAGTTAGAATTATATATTGATTTGTAAAGAATAGACGAAAATAACGATAATCATTCAAAATTGAACACATTGCATTTTACAACATAGACTTATCTCTACATTAAATGACGTTTTTTTCCTGACAATTCATCTTGATATTATTGATACAAGAACGATTGAAGAAACATATACTGCATTAGTTATCGACAATGATGACGTTAGTATCGATAGATGGTATATATGAAGATGAAAAGGTAATATTTATTGATGTTAATTTAAGATAAAAGGATAAGTCTTTGCAGTTTGCAATTACAAAAAATACCTATAAACTATTTAAAGTTTTAAAAAATACATTGTTTAGTAAGCTTAAATAGTTCTTTATGTTAGTAATAAAACTCACTTGGATTAAGTATGAAATTCAATTGTTTATTATCTAATATTATAAGCATTATCCTATAAAAGTGTAATTGTGACTATAGATAAGACTATAAATATCTATTTAGTATATCATAATGTAGAAAAGTGAATCGAGAGCGGATGATTCACTATCATAAAATACGACACTTGATCAATATTTTAATTTTAGTGACAAAATCGAAAATAAGCAGTAAGAAAAAATAAAATTTACTTCAAAATCTCATAATTATCGTTTTATGTTTTAATTCATACATTGAAAAAGAAAACCCGAAAAACTCTATTTTACCTCATAAACGATTGCTATTCTTGTTCTCAAAACACCACAACTCTGACTATTTTTCTTTGAGTACTTTTTGGTAGAAATAACAAACAAACCTGGAGTTTTCATCATTCACGAGAGAAGATCCTGGACCATCTATATGCGTCGAAATCTGATTGATCAACAATTAACCAACCGATTGATTCACACAAATGCTTCAACTTTCTACCATGTTCCATTCTAGAGTCGCAATGATTTTCCAGAGACTTCTGGTTTCAACAAATCCACCTGGGAAGACTGCAAGAAAGCTCAAGGCAGGAATAATCCTATCATGCTGAATCGAATGGCGCTATTTTTCTCCCACTTTCCGACTGATCCCAGGTCGCTTTGAAATTGAAAACAACCATCACCGTTCGACTCAGCATGATGAGATACACTTGTCTTGAACTCTTTTAGAATCATTCAGGGTGGATTTGCTGAATTCAGGAGTCTCAGGAAAACCCTTGAAATAATCAATGCTTCTGTAAATTATTAGACATTAGAAAAAAAAAATTGATGTCAGTAATGTTATCTCTTTCTTTACTTTTTGTCCGCTTCTATGAACTATTCCATCTCGCTATATTTCAAGGCTTTTAAATCTATAACTATAAACTAAATCAAATGAGTTCCATTTGTAAACTACTTTGGCTCAATAGATATCAAAAATAGACGTTAGTTTAATGTACCTATTGCAATAGATTATTTATCAAAGTATTAGCGCTATTATAAATAAATATGATACATGTAAGATATAACGTGTAGATGCATAAGTATAATGTTTATATTTTCTAGCAGATGCCTCTTGCAACTATATAGCTATATGAACAAAAGGCCTTTATATCAAATCGGTCGACAACACTTGAAAAAGAAAAACCTACAAAACTGTTCGATGAAGCTTCAATAAAATCTATTAATTATTCTAAAAAATAAAATAATCAGATTATTGTCAAAGGAAAACAATAATGAAAGATTTTTTTTTTAAATTGAAAATTAATCTTTCTATTAGATTAATTTAAATTTGAATGATCATTGAATTTTTTTCTCATAAAATACTACAATTTTCTATTTAACGCTCAACTACTGTTTATAGAATTGTATTAAAACTATAATACTATCAACTTAAATAGAGAACTCAATACTTCATGCGTGTCACTAAATGAACATAAGTTGTTTTTTAAAAAAAAAGAACATGATGAGAGTTAATTCACTAGTGATATCGACTGTGATTTGATGATAAACTATTTTATAGAGTTACATTTATTGAAAATGAATTATTGCTGTGCTAAGATTATAAAAAATGCTTTGAAACAAATCTCGTCGTTCTTTTTCAAATTGAATTAATATCGTTATTGTATTCAATGTAAGCTCTGCGTTTTGGATGCATGAGCACGGATAAAGTACTGACAAATCATGACGTTGACAAAAGTGTATTCTATCTACTAATACAGACCAATCACGCTGTTTGTGAAAAATAATTATCAATGACTTTTGAAATACGTAGCAAAAAAAGTTAGCTTCAATCTAATTTTCTTGAACAATTCACAGCAAGCATATGAGCATGCCAGATTTGACACTACAGGGTGTCCCAAAAGTCACCTACCAAAAAGAAAATTGTATATCTCCACTGTATTCTGATCAAATGAGTTGAGTTTTTTCCTGATGACAGAGAAAACTTCTAAGTTTTTATTCATCAGCAAAAAGTTGAATAGCATCGCTTAAAACTATTATCATTCATTTAGAAGAAAGATTTTCTCAAATTTTTAATAATTTATTTGAATCCTTGAGTTTTTGCCAGCCTATCTGACTTCTCAAGAACTTCACAAGATTCTCTCAACTGTTCTTGTACATAAAAGCCCTGAAAACACTTGCCACTACAGTTGACATTGGATAAGGCATTTCTATGGATAGTCAACAAAAAAGGCATAGGTATTCGAGATTTTATTGACAGATTCTATTTTATAGAGCTTTTTCTGCTGATCTTTTTGGTAAAAGAAATTTTCTATTTTCATCAAGAAATGATGGTACTAAGGTCAAAATACTGGAAAACGTCAAATAGCGCTGGCAGCAGCAATGCGACGTT
>CAJNSZ010000847.1:0-45907 GCA_905329745.1 Rotaria sp. Silwood2 | reverse complement strand
CGTATAAACAATAACCTCTAAGGAGAGGAAAAGTCATTCTTCATAGCAATAGGGCCTAATCGGAGCGGTATTCGACAGTTATCGATAGAAAAAGTTTTCAATATCTTAAGGATTCTTATAGATTCTGGTAGAGAAAAAAATTCTGCGTCGAACAAGCCTGTTTTTGTTTAATTCAAATAGGATTTTCATGGACGTTCATATCAAAAACTGGTTTTGGGGACTTTCAGAAAGTGCTTCAGATCTTTCTTATTATCCAACTAATTGTTAGAAAAAACATGATATTTGTAATCAGCAAACTGAGCTCTATCAAACTATAACGACATCTAAGAGAACGGCTACAAAAATTTTTTTTTTTTAATCCCTGGGGGACCGCAGGCACGAAAAAATGAGTGGTTACAAAACGTAAAATAAACTTGTGAAAAATAATTAGGAATGAATGCTAATTCTTAGGATAATGGAAATAGACTGAGGCGTTTTGAGATACCAAGTTCATAATTTGGAATTCCTCCTTTCTGAAATTAATAAATAAACTTATCATAATACATTTTTTGATATTGTCTATTCTTATGAATATTTATAAAATCTCGCTCAAATATTTCTTAATTAAAAATATATGTTCAAAGGCTTCCTTCTGGTTCTTAAAAACCACAAACACTCGTGAAATGTTTTGAAAATTAGAATTTTTCTTTAGGTGGGATGTATATATCCCACCGGGACTCAAAGGGTTATAATGAAAAAAAAAAATGAAATTCATAAATTTTGTCTTAAGGTTAAACTATATCAATATATTTAGCTATTACAACTACACAACATACAACAACAACAGATTTACCAATAACATCAGCATTGTTTGTACGAATAAAATCAAAAATTCAATCAACAAATCTTACAATAGAATCTCCAACAACATATATAAATACCTATGAAACAACTTCTAATATAGAATATATTCCAACAACAACAACAAATGATTTAATTGTTCTATTATATTCATCAACAACATTAAAAATAAATACATCATCATCAAATGCAACTCTATTTGTTATTATACTTGTTTGTAGTTTTAGTGGTTTTATTTTTCTTGCACTTATTTTTACATTCCTACTCAGGTAAAAAAAAAACAAAACAAAACAAATTTTAATATTTTAAATTATTCTTATTTTTAATTGACACGTAGACGACGTATAAGTATTGCTTATTTTAAATTACCTTGTATACATTCGTCATCGGAAGCAAAAGATTCTCGAGACAATACACCATTATCCCATTCACCGATTCATGGTAAGCATAAACAGGATTAGTTTCTGTCTGCAGTGGATTAGAATGACAATGTGTGATAGTTTTTTTTTTTTAATTTTCTTTGTAACTTAAACACTATAGATAGTTAGTCAAAATAGTTAGAGAATAGATATATAGACGTTATAAATGGGTAGTGAACAATCATCTTTAGCTGATTCATTTGATTCAGCTAATATATCAATTAATCGTTACAATCGAAATCGTCGACAAAAATTTTATTCTATACCAACAAGAAGACATTATTCATTATCAAATGTTAAATATCAACAACGTTTTGATGATAATCTATCAACAATATCAACTAAGTTTTCGACAGATTCACTATCGACAAATATTGGTTATAGTAGGTTTTTCCTTTTTTTTGTTTTTGTTTTCTATTCAAGTAGTATTAGTTTTGAACACTCTCTATATAGATGACTTCTTTTTCTTTATGATAATATGCATGTAAAATAAATTTTCTATCTTTGTTATTTATTGTTAAAATTGGAAAAAAAATATTTTGATAAGTTTCTTCATTGATTTTTATAGGTAAATTTACTATACCTGAAGAATTTCCAGTAGAACAATTATATGATATTTATATGCAAAAACATGCTTTGGATGATTTGGCTTTTGCTATTGAATTTAAAGTAAGTTTCAAGAATTTGATAGTATAGTGTTTTTAACTAAATTTTCTTTTTCAAACAGGTAATTTAAAAGTCCAGGAAGGTGAATATCTCTATTTGTAGGAACACAGATTTGTAACTACAAACTTCAGAAGGTGCCTACTCTAGATAAGCAAATGTTTTTGTGAAATTAGTAGAGTTCATTAGGTTACTTATAAATGAAATTATTTCTGTACTTGACTGCAGTCGAATTTAGATTAAGAATGAATTCGATGGATTACATAGTAATGACAATTTGCTGTAGGCAATAGAATAAAGAAGTATGTGATTCTTTTTTTTTAAATTTAATTAAAGATTTCTTTTCGAATAAGATTAAAAAAGATTTGATTAAGGTTATTATGTGCATCAAATATTGCCTTAGAGGTATATTTAGACTCATTTGACAGAAAATTCTCAGATTCGAACCTAATGATCTCTAGCGATTATAAGGATATTTTGATGAGATATGAAAACTACTCAATCATATGATCTCTCTTTTAATTTTTTCTTTCGATTGAATATATCGAAAATATGATAAATCTTTATTCTATTATATTTGTTTACTTTTTTTTTTAGAGTATTCCCAATTTTGAGGAATTACCATGTACAGCTGCAACTCGAGCAATTGTTTCATCAAAAAATCGTTTTCTTAATATTTTACCTATTGATGCTACACGAGTTATTCTTAGTCTATTAAATGATGATCCAGCTACAGATTATATCAATGGAAATTATATTTCGGTTTGTTAATTAGATTGAATTTTCGTTTTTTTTTTTTTTGAAAATACAAATTGTTTTTTGTTATATTTTATATAGGGTTATAAATGTCCCAATAAATTTATTGCAACACAAGGTAATAAATATAATTATGAATAATTTATAGATATATTTAAAATATTATTTAAGGTCCAAAATCTGATACATGTGAAGATTTATGGCGTATGATATGGGAACTTAAAATAAAATCTGTTGTTATGTTAACAAATGTTATTGAAGGTGCATCACGAATGGTAAATTTTCTTCTAAATATTCGTTGTTTTTTTTTTAATTATTTATTTTTCAAAAGACAAAATGCCATCAATATTGGCCTGAACTTGATCAAACAATAACTTATGGTTCATATCGTGTAACTTGTGTTGATGTAATATCAATAGGTGATTATGATAAACGTTATTTTCAATTAGCTAAAGTAGGTTGAATAAAGGAAAAAAAAAAAAAAATTTTTTTTTTTCTTATTTTAATTTTATAAGATAAATACGAACGGAGATATATCTTCACCATCATCAATTGTTCCTATTGATGATGCTGTATCTTTATCAACAATAAGTTCAATTAATGATGATCAACAATCACGTCTTGTTATTCAATATCATTATACTCAATGGAAAGATATGGATGTTCCAAGTGATTCTCATACATTACTTCATTTAATACATGAAGTCAATGAACAAACAAATCCTGAACAATATCCTATTGTTGTTCATTGCACGTAAGCGAAAAAAAAAATATTCTTTTCTATCTAAAAAAAATTTTTTGTGTTGTGTAGAGCTGGAGTTGGTCGTACAGGTACTTATATTGCAATAGATGCAATGATTGATAAAATAAAACAAGAAGGAAAAATTAATATATATAATTTTGTATTACAAATGCGACGTGAACGTAGTTTAATGGTACAAACAGTGGTATGTTATTATATGAAAATAAAAACAAAAAAAGTCATAAAGAACAAAAAACTAAAATTTTTGTTTTAAATAGAGACAATATGTATTTATATATCGATCATTACTTGAATATTATCTATATGGAAATACAAGAATTGAAGCAAATAAATTTCGATCAACATATACAAATTTAAAAAAACATAAACAAAATTTATTAATTTTAGAATATAATGTATGTGGAAAAAAACAAACAATCAAAATTTGATATAAAATTAAATCCAAATTTATTTTTGTCTTTAGAAATTATCATTATTACCTGTTGAAAATGTTTCACAACGTGATGCTTATTTAGCGGATAATATTGATAAAAATCGTCATCCACAAATAGTACCTTGTAAGATTTCATGTTTTTAATTAATATTCAAATTAGAAGCAAAAGAAAAGGTGTTTAATTTTGTTCTTTCTTCGTAAACATACACAAGTCGAAATTTTTAAAAAAATATTCTCTCAGTGCGCTTTTTGCCACCGGACGATTGGTACTCAGTTTTTCCGATACGTGAATATTTTTTGTTCGTGTATCATTTGACTTACACCATTTTGAAAAACATCATCGATGGCCTGTGGATGTCTAAGGATATAACTGACATGCAAGCTCATAACATAGATTCCAATGACGTATTAGAAACTTGGAAAGAATAAGTACTGTTATGTCTTCTTTCCAGAGTTATAACCATTTTGTAGAGACTAGGATCCGGACTACGAGAAAAACTCACGTTATAATACCATCATATTTGATTTGTTGGTATATACACCGTATCATAGGATGAAATTTCAGCAACATGATTATAATTCTCGAAGGAAGACTCTTAAGGACACATATTCTTTTCGAATATTTCATAATTCATTGAAGTCAAATTTGATGTATCATCTGATGCTATGCTTTTTATAAGATAATATACGTCAAGATGATTCTTTTAGGGAAAACGACGCTTCAATTTAAACAAGCATTTTCACTTGAAATTATAGTTTCTTATTGTTAATTGCTTCCATAGATAAGAACGAAACTAATATTTTTGGTTCAAGTACTAATCCCACATATATTTATTTCATATCAGGGATCTGTTATTGTTTTTAATTACTTACTCCCATCTCTGATTTATTTTTCAACAGTTTATGAGAAAGATTCTAAATTCTGATATCTATTTAAATTAATACTAAACATATTTCTCTTTAATATAGATGATCGTAATCGTGTTTGTTTAAGTCGTATACTCGGACATCCATACATCAATGGATCATTTATTGAAGTACGATTTACTATTCTTTCAAAAGAAAAAAAAAAACTTTAATTAAATATAATAGGGTTATTCTCATGAATGTTCATTTATTATAACTCAAGATCCATTATCAGAAACAATTCATGAATTTTGGCGAATGTTTATTGAACATGATTCAAATTGTATTGTACAATTACATACAATAACTGATGTTAGTTAATGTTTTATTAATTATCTTTAGTTTAATCTTATTTTTATTGTGAATTTTATTTTTTTAGTCATCTCCAAAATGTCCAATTTATTATCCAAATGATTTTGATACAACAATGAAAATTGGTTCAACAACATTATTAAAATTAATACAAAAAGACGTAATACAAGAAAAAATGATTATAAGAGAATTTTGTTTAACAGATACACGTGAAGCATTATCAAAAACAATTTATCATTTTGAATATCTTCTTCCTATAAGTGCAAATGATGAATTTGAGAATGGACAATGTTTACCAAGTATTTTAACAAATAGTTTATTTGATTTTATTGGTTATATTAATAAACGACAACATACAACTAATCATGATCGATATATTACTGTTCATTCCGGGTATGATTATTTACCTATAATGTATATAAACGAAATAAGTCTAAGAATTTTCATAATTAAATTTAAACCATCATATTCTGTTTAAATTTGTAGGATTATCACTTGTTATCTATCTAGAGTCCTTGCAGATCTGCATAGATGAGATAAATATAATACACGAAAGTTATTGCTAATTTATCATATACCACACGTGAAGACTACCGTCCATCAGTTAGTTCTCGATTTTCGAAACATTTGAAATCGTACAACACTATTCAGTATATACTTTGAATTACTCTGTTTAACGGCAATAATTGCGTATGATTGACTGATGTTATCAATGTACTGCACTAAGTGTCTTCCATACATATCTGGACGATGAGCATTTGTAAGTGTGATAGAGGTCGCTGAAGTTCACATGGTCTCTAGGTCGTCGTGTTAAGGTTGATATAAAATAATGAAATATCAGTGATTTGAAATAAAACAAAAAATAAGAAATTCATTATTTTATTTGTTTTTCTGTTTTAAGATCTTGTTATTTTGATGAGTGTACAATTGAAATTGAATATGATGATTGAAATAAAAATGTTATTTTGATCTTGTGAATAATTGAATTTATAAGTTTTCTGTTAAAACATTATTTCAACACATCATCAACTTCCAAATTACCTTATAGGTAGCGAAGTATTACTAATAATAGATTATTCGCGTGTATAGAATTATATTTTGAGCTAGATTGATATATCAAGGATGTGCATGAATGTGTACTTTGAGTTACACTGACAACCAATATCGTAATATTGAGACGATTGATGATAAGGACGAGGTCTTTAACTAATTTCTATTACATAACTACTAGTTTTATGGTAGAAAGAGTTGCAAGAGCAATAATCCTAGATTATTTATTTCGGACTAATTTCATTACTCGCGTAGTATATATAATTCACAAAACGAAACTATTATCAATCTCGAAATTTCTTCTTCCGAAAGGGCAAATATATATTTTTTTCGCAGCACAAACAAATGCTGCATAACACAATAAATTCAGATTTCGATTGGGCTAATCTGATTGTGAAGATACGTCGCCTCCTCAGCCCTTATACTACTGTATCAAACACACTGCTAATATGTTTCATAGGCTAATGTAACCGAATTGTTTTAGATATTACTGAGAAATAAATATATTATGTATATTAATTCTTTTTAATATTGATTAGAAATGGTGGTCCATCTTGTTCAATATTTTGTATGTGTGTTATGCTATTGGATCAATTGAAGAATGAACATGCTGTTGACATATTTCAACGTGTACGTGCCTTACAACGACAACGCGTTGCAATGATAACATCTCTTGTATGTTACCGGAAAAAATCATTGTTTTTTATTTATTTTGAAATTATTTTTCTTTTTAGGCTCAATATGAATATCTTTATGAAATGATATTAAAATTTTTGGAAGAATCTTTTGATCTTGCCGCAGCTAAATCTTCTCCGTCATTAAACAACAGTGTGTATGATAATAATATGATTGATCAAGAAGATATTCATGATCGCCTTTAGAAAAAAAAAAAAAAAATCTTTCTACGAGCCCATTTTCTAGTCTTTGTGAAATGTTGTTTTCTTCTTTTTTTTTTTTTTTTTTTTGTCTTATCCAGATAATTATCCTTTATCTCGTTGCCTTATCAATCTCATATCTATTTGTATATTTGAATATTTGTTTTTCAAAAAAATTTATATACTTAAGAATATAAAAAACAAAAATCTTTATTCTTTTTGTTTTGTTTTGTTTTTCAAAAGAATTGGCGTCCAAAAAAAGAAAAAAGATGAATGAATGTTAAATAAACAAAAAAACAAAATCAACATTTTTCTTGTTTTGTACTTTCATAGAGATTTTGGTTGCATAGATAAAAACCTTTCAAGTAAATTAAGCATTGCACGTGGTTGATCATATGGTACCATATGACCAGCATTACGAATAGTTGCAAGAAAAAATCGATTTTTATTTGCTGTTTTTATATAACCAGCAATTTCAGGATCACTATCAGCAACTTTCCAGACTATTCGTTGTGTTTGACGAAGTTCATTAGTACCAAACCAATTAAGTTCATTAACCCATTCCATTGTTAATGGTACAGCAATAATAATATCTAATTGACCATTATAGATCATGACACTATAATTTGCATTTGCTATAGCTGCTACTTTCCAAGCCATACTTTGCATCTAGAATAAGATTTTTTTTTTTTTTTTATTACAGAATATAAGACAAGCATTTGAGTCATGTACACAATTAAAACAATTCATGCGCTGAACTTATGAACATCATACAAGAAGAAGTATATCTCTACCTTTCAGCTACTTTGCGGTATATGATGATACTGCCTAGTAGTAGATTCATTAGTTCGATATCTTTTCTACAACTAATACTAGCTGTAGCTTTGGATAGAAGATCGACCTGATGCAGAGTTCTTGTGCTTAATCACTTAAGCTCTCCGTACACACTGACTAACTACGAGGGTAGACATATGTGATTACATATGAGGGAAAGTTTTGAAGTCTTTTGAGTCAGGATTATGTGCACTATGCAAGTTCTAATTAGCTATGAATAGCGTGAAAAGCATCCAAGCTAATAGTTTATTCTTGCTGAGATGCTGTGTTTTTAGGTAGAGTGTTGTGGTCGCCCTCTGGAACATCAGGAAAACTAAGTTGCCAATTTCAACTTGAAACTTTGCATAGGCGCAGGTCTTAGCGAGAATAGTTTATTGTAAAAGTTTTATATTTGTCGAGTGCACCCATTCTAAACTAACAACATCGGTCTTTGCCATCGTATATGATCGACAAGAACAACATACACTTACTGTAGAGATATCTCAGGATAGAAACAATCAAAAGATTTGAAACTTTGAGAGAGGTGTCACATATTCAGGAAATCGGGGATACTGGAGAAGTGCAGGGAGATGCCAAACTAACTATTAACAGAGGATTATATTATGGATATGATTGTGTGTGTTTCCTCCCTTATCGTCGCTGGAGAGATATGCGTAGAGATGCCGCGTCTCCTGGGTAGATGTGCTTGGAGCTGCGGCATTTCCCGTCTGGATCCTAGGCTAAAAGTCGATAACAAATTTTCATTGAGAGATGCCTATGTTGGAGATACGACATCTCTTCAGGAGATGCGGCATCTCCCAATGAAAATTTGTTATTGATTTTTAGCCTAGAACCTAGACGGGAGATGCCGCATCTCCCTATACTTCTCCGGTATCCCCGATTTCCTGGATATGTGACACTGCTGTTATTATCGCTAGTTTGCGATTAGAACGAACTTATAGTAGTAACTTGCGTAGTCCGTAGTGTTTTTTATCATCCTTATACGCGCTTAAAATCGTCAAAGAATCTCACGATGTATCCGTAACACATGATTTTCTTATTCAAGATACTGAAGTATTTCATGCGTATGAAAAACAAATCTTGACTCATGTTGTTTCTTACCATATCATTAAGTATCATTTTTTCAACAATATCACTTTGACTACCATAAGATATATTACCAACATGAATTTGTTTTCGTCGTTCAGGATGAGTTACAAATGAAACAAAATAGCCTTGATCTTCTGGAGCATTTGTTAGTAAATAATTAAAGTAATTTTTGATACCAGTGATATTATAAAAATAAGATGTTGTATTAAGTAGATCACCATTGAGAAGAGCATCGAATAATTGGAATGCATCTAGATATCGTTCTTGTTCAATAGCATAACGCATAAGTGCCGTTTGTAAATCAACATATGCTTTTTGAGTTTGGTCAATAAGGCCAATCTATATAAAGAAAATGATAATAGATTATTTTCTGAAATAGTTTTATTTTGACTGAGTCTGAGACTAACATATAGATTAAATACGACAAAAGACTTTTATATATCAAATCGAATTTGTAATCTTTGTAGAAGATCTCTCCTATTTATTATAATACCTGATAAAGAAAATCACCATACATATATTGATTAATTGGATCACATAGTCCATCTCCAATAGTCATACCTTTTAAATTAATTTTAATTTTTACTTGTGGATTTTGATTTTCAACATGAATTTTATATGTTATCGAAGGTACATATTTACCAGCATAACTTTCACCTGTGACATAAAATGGATTTAATTGATAATCTGTATATATTTGAAAAAATTGTGTTAATACTGAATAAAGATCACGTGCAACATCTTCTTGTGTATGTGCATAACCTTGTTCATTTGATGTAAAACTAAAACCAGTTCCAACAGGATTATCAATAAAAATTAAATGATAATTTTTATTCCATGTTATTTGACGTAATTGTATATTTCCATTAGAATCAATATAAATAGGACCTATTTCTGAAAATAATCCAAATAATGATGAAGAACCTGGACCACCTTGTAACCAAAGCATAATTGGTGTATCAGGTTTATTTCCATTTTGTGCAGGAAAAAACCAAAAAAACATATTAGAATTATATTCTTTATTAACAGTTAAATAACCCGAAAATGATTGTTGTTTAAATGGTAATAATTCAACTAAACTAAAAAGAAAAAAAAAAAAACAAAACAATTAAATAAGAAAAGTAACAAAATAAAATTTAACCTTAAGTTTTTTGCTTCTTGAATTTTTCCTTGTTCAATATAAGATGTAAGAAAAAGTGGTTCACCAGGATCATCATTAACTTCAAGAATAGTCGGTTTTCCTGTTGGATATAATCGACGAAATGGACCTCGATATCCATTTGTTTGACACAATGTAGATAAACAAATCAATACAATCAATAAAATATGCATTTCTTCTAAAATATAATATAAAACAAAAACATTTTTTTATATAATATAATATTTTCTTATTTTAGATATCAATGCGTATCCTTGTATATCTATGTTATCGAGGATATAGTATAAAAGGAACATTTTCTGCATTAAATAAACCTATATCATCAACAAATTTTCTTCAAGATATTCTTGAAAAAGCTATACTTCGTTTTTGTCCTGCTCGACGACCAAAAATATTACTTTCAACATATACAGAATGTAATGTACATTCATTATGTAATACCGCTGTAAATATTTTAATTATATATATTAAATAAATAATTCACTTATATTTATTTATTTTTGAATAGACTATTGATTTTGAATTACCTGGTAAACAAAAATTAGGTACAGGTGAATTAAATATTCCATGGTTTAAATTTAATCTTAATCGAATACTTATTGAAACAAATCGAACAATGCGTATACTTGATGCACGTTTTGTTCATGATGCATTTGAACCTAAATTAGCTGCTGTACATCGTACATATCTATATCAATTTACAGTAAGTCTTTTTTTCATTAAATTCATTCTGTTTATTTGTTTTGTTTTTGCTTGAATAACAAAATATTTTCTTATAGACAGATCCATCAATAACAGTAATAGAACAGCCATTAAATACTTATTTATCATCACCAATATGTTTATCTTTACTTCGTTCAGCTATATTACTTGTTCATAATCGTTTAATTGATTATTCATCATTTACATTACCTGAAGCTCGTAATCTTTTAAAAGATACTCATCGTATTGTTGAAATAAAATTATCAGAAACTTCAAGTTTATTTTCAAATTTTAAATTAAAACCTTCAACTAATTTTTGTTTACAATTAACATGTACGAATTTTCTTTATCAAATGGTAAGACGTTTAACAACAGAACTTATTCAAGTAGCACAAGGACAATTAACACTTGAACAATTTGAACAACAATTATATTCATCAAATAAAAAATTATCTATCAATAATGAAGATAAACTTCTTGATATTAATGGACTTTATTTACAAAATGTTATGTATGATGAACAAGATTTTCAACGTTATGTTACTTATACAACAACATTATCAACAAAGAAATATGCTATGTATCCGTTAGCTCCGGTATTGACCGGAGAAGAATGAAAGTGCATTGATTTTTTTTTTTGATAAATAAAAGCATTGATGTTTTTTTGTTATGGCAAATTTATGTAATGTGATTGATCATTATTTTGATTTAACATAATAGTCATAGACAAGTGACCCATAATAATTGGCCACATTTTACATTTTATTTTGTAATTTCTATATGTTTTATTGAAAACAAAAAACAGAATATATCATTAGATGTAGCACGAAAATCTTTGCAATCTACAGGATAAAGTTTATTTTAAATGTGTATCTTTGTTTTCAAAATAAGATAAATTCTGTGCGATTAATTTTTAACACTACGAATATAATTATTTTTGAGTCAACAATGAAATCACTTTTGTTTTTCTATTTCATCAATGAAAAATATTTCTTATTAGAACATGTTTATACTACAAGTTGACAAGAAGCAGATGAGCAAGAGGATATAAAACATAAGATTAAATATCCAGAAGAAAATTCTCGTATTGTTAGGTGTATCTAAAAATTATTATTGATTTACGGTCTATGATCGTATCTCAATAATGTTTGTGACGGTCTGTAACGAAGAGAGAGAACATTACTAAGGCGTCTGTTACGATACATTGAGTTCAAATTTTTACACTTGTACTTCAACTCTTCTTTTAGATCGTGTTTCATAGAACTTTATCAGATAATTATGATAGTAAAAAATGATTTTATCTTTCGAAAAACAAAAATACTTTTAATCTAAATCGATAATTTTGATTAAACTGATAAGTTTCAATTAAAAATTTTCAAAGAAAATTTCCTTTACTGATCTAGACAGGCTTTTTGCTCAAACTCAATTCAATCAGTATTTTTCGTTCTGATATCAAATTATAAAATATTTTCTATAGAATTTATGGATAGATTTTTGTTTTTCCCGAAAGAAAAACATATATCAAACATGTGTATCAATCAAAGTTTTGGATGTCATTAAATAATATCATTACTAAGTGCCTTACTAAAATAAAATATGATTTAGCATTGTTAAAAACTTTTAAATGGGTTTGAAATGTGATATGATCAAGTACAGAAAAGAGATTTCTCTTTTGGATTATTGCATTTTTCCAAGCCGAGACAATTTAATTTATCAAAATCGAAGACATTATCGAATTAAGTCTAATTAAATAAAAATTGATTATTCAAAACTTTTGATTTTTCTATTGAGCAATATAATTTTCTCGAAATTCTCTATCATTGAATTCGAATCAAATTCAATTTGAAATAAACAACAAACTATCAAAAATCGAACATTTAATCTACTTTATCTATTATATAAAAATATAGATTTTTTTAAAAGTATTATCAAAACTGATTACCAACTACATGAGAAAATAAATCATAAGTTGCAATTATACCAACATCTAAAATCAAAATTCATGCAATCAATAGTATATTTCAAAGATTGTCAAATATTATTCGTCTATTAAGACAGAAAATAATAATAACTCAACCAAACAAAGTACTGTTGGCTATCTAGTTGTCCCTATGTAATTATCTTGCATTTGTGTTCGTTATTTTCTCTTACATTTCTCGTATGTCCACGAGAACATTGTAAAAATCAGAAGTCATCCATATAGCTAATGTTCTTCTTACTCTCCTTCTTTTTCTTTCTTCTCGTTCTTTTTTATGCTTTGAATAAAGCGAGAAATAGACCGAGACATTTGACTATATTCATATTACCACTTTGTTCATATACGTCTATCATATTTAACTATAAAACAATGATTCCGATGGTATTTTTGTTAATATTAATTTTTCATAGAATTAATGGAAAATTTTTATTAAATGCAGAAAGTTCATCAATTATTGTTTTACGACATATTCGTTTATCAACTGATAATGAATATTATCGTATTCGATGTCCATATCATTTAAATCATTTAAGTGTTACATTATTAAATTATTCAAATGAAAATTGTTATGATTTATACAAAAAACCATTTCATGATGATTGTGTTAACAATCGATCACCTTGCCGATTTTATGCAAAACCTATTCAACTGAAGTGTAATGATCGTTCATATTCTAATCATGTTGATGTCACTTATCAATGTTCATTTTTATCTTTGATATCATCTAATACAACATCTTCGAGTAATGAAAAGTATGTCAATACATATTCTATTTCACAAGGAAATAAACAATCGATTATTTACTTTTTCTATTTTTAGAATATCAGCATTTTCTAATATAGAAGATGAATCTATCCATTCTTCATCTCATCCATCAAATACAATTACTTTACATGCTCTATCTTTTCCATCAATTTCATTTGATACTGAAGAAAGTGTTGGCATATTTCTTATTGGTCTTGCAACAGTTTGCATACTTTGGTTAACTGTTTGTTGTATGTGGTTCATTCGTTGTGGTCATGTTAATAAAGAAGATGATGGAAAATGTGAATTACTTTCATTTGGACCTTATACAAAAAATGATAATATTGATTTTACACTATTATCGGAAACAAAACCAATGATTGTTGGTAGTATATCTGGTCATACAAGTACAGGCGGACTTGAAAATATTTGTGTTTATGTCAATCCACTCGAAAATAAATGTATCTCATCATTGAAAATAACACAAATCGATTGACAATCAATATACACATGTATATGCTTGTGTAACACATACATAGTAAGTGCTTACACATGTATATATGTGTGCATGCACACATGATAATGATCGACACATCATCGATCGTTTTCAATTGTCGATCTATGTATTATAACATTGATGAACAAGTACTTTTAACTTGACTTGAGCAATTTTTCATAAAAAAAAAAAAAAAGATATGTAAAACAAAAAAACTTCATAACCATATTTCAAATAAAAGTCATGCAATCATTGAATGTTATTAATATTCTTTACTCTAAGCTAAACAACAACAAAAAGGAACGATCATTTTTATGTTTTGATAAAACGATAATACGTAATCAATATCATAGAAATGTTATTAATAAAGATTTTCATAAATTAATTTCAATAAATAAAGCTAAGTTTTCTGTTTCAAAACGAAATTAAACTAAATATTACAAAAATAATATAATATATCATCTTAACTGTCAATATTTCGATTTATATTTCTCTGTTAACGATTAAGACTATATTTATGTTAAATAATACTTTGTTATTTCATATCATGAAAAGGGCGATTCCCTTCAGTATCTATTATATCATCATGGCTGATGTAAAAATGACCTCATTTACCATTTGATATATATACTACTAATGACGAAAAAGTTATTGAAGATATTACTATTGTTGTATGTTTGAACAACTGATTATTCCACAAATAGATAATATTTACTGCTTAACACAGAAAATCATATCAATCAATGTGAATCGTTTATATATATGTCTTTTAGAAGGATACTGTCCTTAGCAAATGTTCTAATATAGTTGATTCATAATGGACTTGTATAAAATACTGATTATGAACAATAACTCACCGATAATTGTAAAGATTTATTTTTGTTTTTTCTCTTTTCAAGGAAAATAATCTAAAAATTTGAAATTAAAAAAATAAATATTTAAAACAGTTTGTAAGAAAAATTCTTCATATTTTTGTATATCTTTTTAAAATCAAATACAAAAACAAAAAAAGAATATAGAATTATATCTGATCAACACTATTTTCATACTAAAAAAATATAAAATATTCTGTAATTCTAGTAAATCATTAAATATTCCCTGATGATTGTTTTCATTCAAAAGAAATTAATTTATTGAAAACTTTTCTTCAATGATACTCAATTTAATGTCTAAGACTGTAGTTTAATTGATTATGTTTATCAATTAACTACTACATACATTGAACAAAGGTATGTTCATTGTATATATCAAAGCATCTTTATGCATATATGACTTGACATTGTCATTCATCACTTTAATGTATTCGTAAGTCTGCTTTTTTTTTCTTATTTTCCTCCTTCCAAAAAAATAACAACATCATGTAGATTGAATTATAAGTTGTACACAATAACATCGAAATTTTCCTTTTTAGTGATAAAATTTTTGTCATGTGAATAATATGAAATAATACTGATTTGAAATATTATTTAACGGTTTATTAAGATCATCTATCAAAAGCAATTAATTTTCTTCAAAAATATGTAAATAGAAATAAATCTATGGAAAAATGGTTTGAGGTCACATCTTTCATAAAATAGCACGATTCTGTTTTTGCTGAAAATTATAGATGAGTTTCATCATTTTCTGCTTGAAAAATATTCTATTTTTAGACACCGACGGGAACTCTTTTTCTCTATTAATGCCTTTTTCATCGCGTAATGGAGAATTCTCTATGGACTTTCATTCTATACATGTTTGACAGTGTATGTCAAAATGCAGATTATGATAGAGTTCCTATTTTTGAAATAAACTTTATTACTATCATAATAAAAGAGTACTTAAAAATTAGAGTTAAAAAAAAAACAACTCTGTATGGCCCTACATCTTTATATGTTCTTTTAAACAAAAAAGTAATTAAGTATATAGAATGAACGCCTTCTTTGTTGAGTATCTCATAATAATATCAGGCTCTAGGACTGAAAATTTTATCATAGACTCTTCAGTAAAGCCGTATGCTTCTTGAATGTACCTGACCTAAGTTTAACTTTTGAGAAGATTGTTTTAAATAAGACAAATAGATGTGGAAAGACTCATAAATAAGTTTCGGTTCTAATCACGCAAAAATAATAAGAAAACATTAAAACAAATTTTGTTTAGATGGATTAATATCGGATTATTATTAGAATTTTTTTGTAATATTTTCTTAGATTAGAACCGAACATAATTGATAAACCTGTTCATACATATTTTTTTTGTTTAACAAGAAATTATTAAAGTCTACAATAAACGGTGATCAGAAAGTTTCGATCCTTCTCAGTAAATCGATGATATCCACAACAAACTTCTTATGAAGTTATTGATCAAATTATGTCATTTTGTAGAGAAAGATTAGAGCTATATTCTGAAAAAAAGATAGTTCGAAATACATGAATCCATAACAATGTTATGGTCATTTTACTAATCTTGAGTGAAAATTTTTACGTTACATTTTTTGAAAAAGTAAAAAAAAATTTCGAATGTTTGAGTCGTTAAAGTCGAGTGAAATATTATTTTCTGCATATTTTTAATAGATACTTTTATATAGTTTGATAGAGTTCGACAAGCTCTACAAAAATATGAATATCAAGAATAATTCGAATCCTGTTTTCAATGTAAAACTCGGAAGAAACCACGCAGACTAATGAAAAGCTAACATATGTTGCATGAGATAGTATGCTTAACTTTCAATAACTTTACTTGATCGATTGTTAATTAATGTTTCGAGATGCAGCGTGATAAAGTGAACCTGAAAATAACACTTCCGAGCTATATAAACAGATGGAACACTCCACCAGCTGAAGCTATTCAAAGCTCAGCTTACTCTTGAAAATATTTGATACATGAAATTTTTATTAATCTTTCTGGTTTCCTTCAAGTTTTATATGAAAAATAAGATCAGAACTTTTTTTAAAATTCATATGCTCGTAGAGCTTGTCGAACTCTATCGAACTATATAAAAATATCTAGAAAATAATATGTCGCTTAGGATGTTACAAATAATTTTTTATTTGTTGAAAAAAAATGACCCTTAAAAATTTTCATTCAAGATTAGTAAAATGACCATAACATTGTTATGGATTCATGCAGAGATGGAACCGGTCTGAAATTTTCACAACCGGTACCGGTACAGGTCTGAAAAGTTCAGACCGGACCGGACCGGCCGGTCTACCGGCAATCGACCGGTCTACCGGCAGACCGGCCGGTCGAAAGCTCGTACCGGTACATACCGACTGATCCGACATTTCTTTTGTAATTCCATGGAACAAAAAAAAGAGTAATAATGATATAAAAGTGATCATGTAAAATCCTAAAGACATGATAATATTCGAACAAATAAGAAATTTTCATATAACTATATATAATAAAAGCAGGACAGTAAACTAGACAGACCAGTCATCGACCGGCAGACCGGCAATCGACCGGTCTACCGGCAGACCGGCCGGTCTAAAACTCGTACCGGTACCGGACCGGCCGGTAACCGGTACCGGTTCCATCTCTGGATTCATGTATTTCGAACTATCTTTTTTTCAGAATATAGCTCTAATCTTTCTCTACAAAATGACATAATTTGATCAATAACTTCATAAGAAGTTTGTTGTGGATATCATCGATTTACTGAGAAGGGTTGAAACTTTCTGATCACCCTTTAGTACTTCAAATCAGTATTGGGTTTATATTATTCCATATGACAAAAAAAAAATGTTTTTTTGAACTAATCTTTATCATCAACAAAAAAAGAGGAAAATTCAGTTCACTTCATTCAAATCTTCAATATTTTAAATTGTATTAGTAGGTAAATTTTGGGTTTGAACAAACATTCTAACAACATCTTACACGAGCATAATAAGCCGTTTCACTTTAATTCATTATCTAGTTTTATAGGCCATTTTCCGCTAACCAATGGTCCATCGTGTCTCTCATTATTTTCCCCATTTCATAGGATTACCGAACATTAGAATGCCACTTTTCGTTGTTTTCTTGGACCTGGGAAATTTCATATAAATAACTCATTCTCAAATACTTTATTAATTCTATTCTCATTCGCATTATCATTATTTATCCTTATAAAGTAAATAAGTAAAGCATTTTTCTTTTTTTCTTTTAGTTGAAAAAAAATCAACCGAATCTGTTCTGTTTTATCAACACTCAAGAGGATATCAAACGAGGATAAAACAGAAAAGACAAATAAGTATAGCAAAAAAAAAAAAACCACAGACAAAGAGTAAAGAAAAGAAAAACAAAACATATTGAATTCTTATTCTTTCTGTTTTTTTTCTTTTCAAAGATTAAACGGTTCACCAGAAAGGAACACACGCACAGAAAAAAAAAATACACATCCCTGAGCTATCAGTCGAATGGGAAATGTAATAGAAAAATAGTAAGCGAAGATGATGAAGACGAAAAAAAACCAAAAAAAAAAAAGAAAAGAAAATGAACAAACCAGGTTAGCCAAGCAAATAAACACGCACACAACAAGAGTTGTCCAGTTATAATAATATAGAAATATAAGTTAAAGAAATCGAACAACAGAAAAAAAAAGAAAGAAAGAAAGAATCATTTATTTTTTTTTATTTCTTTTCTTTTTTATTTTTTACATCAAGAAAAGCCGAGCAAGTTTTGGACGGCACGTGAAGCTTCATCATCTTGAGACTGATTATTATCTTGATGATGATTATCAATATCAAGATCATCAAAGAAAAAATTTGTTGAATCGGTTATATCTATAGGATTTTCATGTTGTTCAATAACACCACAATCAACAATTGAATTAATTGCTAATTGAGTTTCATCTGTTGTTCGTATTGTTTCATCATGTATTGGATCACTATTAAATAAATCATTATAATCAGCTTCAGACATTGATACACCAAGATTATAATTTGAAGTATTCGTTAGAAAATCATATGTAGATGAAGGTGGCGGAGAAGATTGTTCTTCAAGAATAGGTACAGATATAGGTCTGTCTAAAAAAAAATAAATTGAAAGGAAAATAAAAAAAAATTTTTTTTTTCTATTTTATTTTAATCAAAAACAAAAAAGAATATTTACTTTCAACATCTAGAGCACGTCTTTTTCTTGTTTCATAATCTGTTTTGTCAACTTCTAACTGTTCACGAAGATCATCAAGTCGCATTTTTTCAAATAAATATTTATCATAACTTTCATTATTTAACTATAAATTAAAACAAAAATATATTTTTACTGAAAGAAGAAATCATTTTAAGTGATAAATCGTTTTCATGACTCTACACATAAAATAAAACTCAGTTAGATATGAATATGTTGTTAGACCTTCCTTCCAAAGTTATAACTATTTCCTGCTATGATAGAATATGTGGTCTCGATGAATGTGATACTGTTCCGGTCCTAGTCTAGAAACAACTATTCTAATATTTATTCATATCACATTTGAAAACATTCTTGAATGCTTTTTTAGAAATTCAAAATTTCGCCAAGGAAAAACTCTTTCGAGCTTAGGACATTCTACTATCGGCGCCAGAGTTCGAAGCAGTCGGATATTTTTCGAATAATTTTTGATAGGAACAAGATAGAGACCTGCGGTTTTCAGTGTTGGATAGCCAAGACCTAGGAGCATATTTTCATAAGCAAAATCTTTCTGAGAAAAAATTCGAAGATCGGTTTTTTAGAGAACTTCTGAAAAACCATGCTGGATTTCTGAAAACTGCCATAACAGTCTATTGATTTTTCTACATATTCGGAATCCGCATTGAAAACTGAGTCGATTCATGAATGTTTCGAATCTTTTCACGAACTTTTTTTTTCGTCGAAAAATTCACCCCTGGTCCCCATGAGGGGTAGGTCAAAAAAATGAAGACAGCCAAAACTCCGTCTTTATTGTTTATTCATTTGCCATTTTATGTTCTACTAGCATTTTAGAAGCTCCGAACTCGATTTCCGTTGTCCAAGTGACTTTTTGACTGACTTTATTTTTTGATCGCTTCCTCAGAAGGACCAGGGGTGAATTTTTCGGCAAAAGAAAAAGTTCGTGAAAGATTCGAAACATTCATGAATCGACTCAGTTTTCGATGCTGATTCCGAATATGTAGACAAATCAATATACTCCTATGGCATTTTTCAGGAATCCAGCGTGGTTTTCCAAAGATCCGCTGAAAAACCGATCTTCAGATTTTTTTTTTCCCAGCAAAGATTTTGCTTATGAAAATCTGCTCCTGGGTCTTTCCTATCAAATGCTGAAAACCACAGGTCTCTATTTTGTTCCTATCAAAAGTTATTCAAAAAATATCCGACTGCCTTGAATTCTGGCGCCGATAGTAGTTCCAAAGAGATCTATCCATTCGGTTTCTTAGAACCTAAAATGTTTATAATTCTAAAGAAATTTTCATATCAAATTGAATTCTACATTCATATGTAAAGTCTGAATACAAAAAACAATTCATCATTTAAAATGATTCCTTCGTTAGCAAAAAAAAAACAGCAAACTTACATGATCATTAGAAATAGCATATCGTGATATAGATACATTTAAGCGTTCACTTGCAGCTAATAAACGTTTTGCTTCAATTTCAAATGTTTCATCAACTAGAAATATTTAATTGAGAAAAAAAAAATGAAATATGTCTATAGAGATATTCATTTTTCTTTTTACATTGTCTACATTCATCTTCTGTTGGTTCATATGTTGGAGGTGCTGGTTTTGTAAATACATGATAACGTGTTAAACGTTTTATAGCATCACCACGTGTTAAAAAACGTGATTTAAAATCTGGTTTTAATACATGTGCTTGATCTTTACGCAATTGTTGACCGATTCTTTAAATTCATATTGAAAAATTACAATAAATAAAAAAACAATTTAACTTACAAATCAGCACTGGATATACGTAAAGAACGTGTAGTATTTGTGTTTGATGCATTTATTATTGTTGTTGAAGCTGATGGAGTACCCAAAAGAATTTTTGTTCGAGGATTCTAAAGAGAAAATATTTTCTTTTTAATAATTATAATTTCGAAGAAATAAAAATTCGATATATTTCAACAAAAGACTAAACTAATGAAAGGAATATCAAAATGATATTTATTTGATTGAGTAATAAAAAAATTTTGAAATGATTTGATTTTTCAAATGATATCGAAAAATAATCTCGGTCGAAAAGTGATTTGACATCACGAGAGATTCTCTCTAATAAGAAATCTCTAGAAAGATAATTTGATCTAGAGGAAATTCGATAATTAACTAGACACGAACAGAATTTTATTAATCTCAAAGGATTCAAATTAAAAGTATTAAATTCACTGAAATATAAAAAAAAGCATATAAAGATTAATTTATATGCTTTTTTTTATATTTCAATTTCTATTTTCTCTTTCGGAAGATCACTATCTGCTCTTGCTCGATCGAATAATGAAAAATCAAAACAAACCACAGTCAATGTTGTTGTTGTATTAAGTCCTGTCGCTGCATTTTTCGCTAAATATTTCGGTACTAATTCTCTTTGTCCTCTTGCAAATTGTTGTTGTTTATCAATAGGTAAAGCAGCTATTTGCATATCTAATTTTTGTATTTGAAGTTTTTGTTCAAATGTTAATTCCATAGGTAAAATACCTTGAGCCTAAAAATTTTTCCAAAAAAAACAAAATAATAAATCTTTTTTTTTTTTTATTTTTTTTTTTCAATTAAAATTTACTTGTAAATCAGGTAAATTAACATGACGAAGTTTTTTTAAAACAGCATTTAATAATTCATCTTGTTTAGCAAGTGGTAATTGTATAAGTGTTGTACCATTTGATTTTTGTTGTGTTGTTATAGATGTTGATTCACGTTTAATTGATGATGGATTTGATAATAATGTATTAAGTGTTGTAGATTGATCAAGTAAACGTTGACGATGTTGACCATTTATTCGTGCTTGTTCAACTGATTGTGATAATGTTTCACGATAACGTATTATACGTGTTGAAAATTCACGATCTTTTTCTGTTGTTGAATGCATTCGTGATAAATATGTATCAATTAAAGTGATTTGTTTTTCTGGATCTAAATTTATTTGAAATATTAAAAAAAAAAAAAGTAAAATATCAAATTATTTTGTTCTTTACCTTTTCCATTTGCTTGAAGATCATTCATTAATTGAGTTGTGAGATCACTGTTCGTTGATACAGATAAATCTATAGAATAAGAATTTTTAAAAATAAAAATTATATTTGAAATATTTCTTTTTGAATTTTACTTTTATCGGTTAATTTTGATTGTATATTATCGTTATTTGTTACTTGAACAATAATATTACCGGTTTGAGGTTTGGATAAAATAGGAGTTGATAAACGTTGTCCAGTAGTCATCATCATTAAACTAAAAATATAATATAATAAAATAATAATTAAATCAAAACTAATACTTTGATGTTGGACTATTGGTTGTAGTTGTTGTCGTTGGACGAACAAATCGAAGTGTAGTTGGTATAGATGATTGATTAGTTGAAGAATTTGACTGAAGTAAAGATCCACTACCTAATAAACAAATGAATTTATTCAAATATAATTTAATAATTTAAAAATAAAAATTTTTCAATCAATATTTCACTTATTGTTTTGTTTAAATTTACCTAATTCATACATTTTCTCCTTATAATATATTACATAAATCATCAAATAAAATGAATAGATTTCTCTTCTTATTACACCCTTCGAACTTCAAAACAATAGTTGTCCTTGACAATAACTAATACACATGATTGAATAGCTAGATTGTTTGAAACGTATCCACAAGGTACTAAGTGCAAATGTTAATACCACCAGCTGTGAAATGATGCTGAATAAGTCATTAACACTTATTTATTTCGGATTATTTATCCGATAGCATGTTGAAACATACACTTGTTCTAGTAGCTAGTTAATATATATGGAAAACTCAAGAATTCTATATCAAACAAGCCTTTTATGTCTAGAACTATAGGTAGTTAGAATTGTAAGGAAGATATCGGGATGTGGAATCTGCCGCAGGGTAACTGAATTCTTCTTCTTTCTAAATGATATGAGCAAGGAAATGGTTATTCGATCATTTACCTATATATATATGGGCATAACCAACGGTATGAGGCCCCGTTTTAATACAGCCCTATTTTAAGGATAAAACATACTATTGTTCGGGTCATATAAGAGAGGACCCTAGATAACCCTGAACAACATCATGTTTTATCCGTACAGTAGTGAAGAAAAGCTATCAGTCAATAGCTTTTCTCTACTACTGTACGGATAAAACATGATGTTGTTCAGGGTTATCTAGGATCCTCTCTTATATGACCCGAACAATAGTATGTTTTATCCTTACAATAGGGCTGTATTAAAACGGGGCCTTATACCGTTGGTTATGCCCATATATTTTCGTAGACCAAGCTTAGATTAGTCTATGATATTTATATACCGATCGAAATTTAACATTGTCAAAGCTCAAGTTTTCTTGAAATCACAGATTACTAATTAATATATATTTAGAAGAAATATTGTATGTTTTTTAAATTTTATTCATAAGTACACAAATTGTTAAAACCGATTGTATATAATTCTACTCGTTAATATACAATATTACGCAGTAAAATTATTCAAGCAGACAAGTACTGCTTAACACGGATGCTTATGTTCATCCAGAAGGCATACTTGGGTCAAGAGACTTTGAAAATTCAATTTTTTTTTTTCTACATCGATATATTCTTAATCGAATCATTTTAAAATTTTGATAACTTAATATAATCATTTTGTTGAGATTTAAATTCAAGTTTCAAAATGAAAAAAAAAAGTATACGGAAAGAAAATTTTTCCTATAAACTATTAATTGTTTTATTGGTTTCAAGAATATATTTTTAGAAAATTTTTCGATTCTCATTCATAATTATTTACTATTTTGAGTTGAACCATTTTGTATAATTTGTGTTGATGCAACTTGTTGTGTAACAGTTGTTGAAGGCTTAAAAAGAAAAAACAAAATTCAAAAAATATTTAATAATGAAAATCTCTTACAGTTGTTGATTGTTGTGTTGAGGAATATTTTTGTTGTAAAAGTTTTGTAAACATACTTAATGGTATTAATGTTTGATTACCATTAATATTAATAGCAACCATTTGTTGTTGTGATTGTTGTTGTTGTTGATTTGTTGATTGAATATTTGTTGGTTGTTGTTGTTGAATAACTGTTTGATTTAATATTACATTGACATTTGTTTGTGAACCTATAGTTTGATTAAGTACACGTGGTGTTGTTTCATTTGTTGCTATTGTTTGTTGCGGCATTGTTGTTATAGTTTGTTGTGGCATTGTTGTTATTAATGATGGATTTGTATTAAAATTAAATGTATTTTGTGTTATTTGTACATTTGTATTATTTGTTGTATTTTGATTATAAATATTATTATTCGTATTCGTAGTTGTAGTATTAGTATTTGTTGGATTTGTATTTGTTGTTAAACGATTTTGATCAGTTGATAAACGTTGAGATCCAGTAGAATTATTTGACTAGAAAAATTAAAAATCGAAATATGAAATTTTTTTGTTTGAAATTTATATTTACAGATTTAGTTGATGAACGAAGAAATGCATCAAGTGCAGCTGGATCTCTATATAATATTAAAAAATAAAACTAAGATTTTAAATATTAAAATTCAATATATATCCTTACTGAATAATGTCGATAATTGATCGACCTTGACTCATAATTTTGAAGATAGCTAAATAAAACAAAATACAAACAATATATTTTTTGTTTATAAAAAGAAGAAAAAAACATACCAAGAAAAAATAAAATAAATCATCTAACATTAAGAAATTCTTTTGTTTCGTTTTTCTTATTTATCTATCATTACATCTAGAAATAAATTGATCTATATGAAACTATTCCTCGAACTATGAGGAGTTAAATGAGGTATGACACATAGAAAATTTTTTAAATGAAATTATCTTAATTTTTTATTTCTTTTATTTCCTTTAGATTTATTTTTTGTATTTAATAGAGAAAACAAAAAGAAAGATCATCGATTGATCTTTAATTGAGGTTATGTTTTTTGAACTCGTGAACCTCGTTTTTTTCCAATACCGGACAAGGCCAAAAATAGAGAAAAAAGAGAGAATAATTCTGTGACTCATTTACAAGACCTCACTTTGCTTTCTTGTCTGGTCTATCTCTCTCTCTCTCTCTCTTTTTCTCTCTTGCTCCTTCTTTTTATTGAAAAAAATATATATATATCGAAAGGGAGAGAGAGAGATTTTTTCTCTTATCGCCATCTTGTCTGTCTGAAGTTGTTTGTGTTTGATAAAACATCAATGAGGAGGCAAAGTCGAATACTTTTCGAATAGTAGAGTAAAAGATAATAGTTGCTTTGTTATGATTTTTTTTAATGTTAAAAATAGAAAAAAAGAATGATTGATATAAAAAATTATGGTCAAAAATAAATTCGAGTAGTTTAGATAAAGATGGCGCTATTGAAAGAAAACAAAAATTTAAATTACGTAAAGCGTCAAAATATGATCAGCTGACATGTGTCATTGATGGTTGCATAATGAGCAGAGGGGAATAAAAAAAAAACAATAAATGAATGGCGATTGACGGTCTTTGTTGTTTTGTTATCTATAGATTATCATTTTCAATCTAGTCATATTTATTGAAAAGTTATTAAATGAATTATATTGTTTGTTTTTTTTTCTTGTTTTTTATCAATATGACTAATTAAGACTAATTAATATATATATATATATTATAATATTTGAAATTCATTCTAAATATATAGATATATGTTTCATGGTGCTATTTAAACAATTATTATTTATATTATCTGTGATATTTTTACTATTAATTAATTATTGTTTTTGTCGATTAAATTATTCGACAAGTTATTGTTTAATAGGACCTAATTTTTGGTGTTTAAATGAAACAACTGAATTCTTATGTGATTTTCACAATAAATCTATTGGTCTATGTGGTCTTTCAAATAAACGTTGTCAAATAAAGAAAGGTTATCTATCATTTTGTTTTTTTTCATCATACTTACTGATTATTTAATTTTCTTGTTTGTGTTTTTTTTTCTTCTACTAAAGGTGATGATTTTTGTAAATCATCATCAGCTCAACAACAATCACCATTTCAATTTAATGGTGGTTTAACAGGCGTTAATGATAATTATTTTTCTTATTATATACTTAGTTTTTATTGGCCACCAACATTTTGTCCATTAATATATAATGAAACAAATGATTTATTAAATTATTTTTGTTCACCATATACAAATATAAATCAACCAGGTAGTGAACGTTTAGTATTACATGGTCTTTGGCCAACATTTTCTACATATGGTAATTATCAAGGTTGGCCACAATTTTGTTCATCAATATATAATGATTGGTCATATTGTCATATTGATGGAAATTTATGTCCATGGAAAAATACAACAGAACATGAGTTTTCACAAAGTCATTATGAATATTGTTTATCAATGGAAAATATTGAACAATGTCTTATTAATGGAACACAAATTCTTGAACCTGAATATGAACGTTTAAAAATGTTAGCACCTGGTTATTTAAATAAATATAACTTATTTATCAATCATGAATGGACAAAACATGGTAAGTAGAAAAACCAAGTTTTGATTATAAATAAAAACAAAATTAAATTTTTTTTTTTTTCATACAAAAAGGCTCCTGTTGCTCATCAACATTTAATAATAATATATCCAATTATTTAACTCATATGCTTGATTTAACTGATATGTTTACACAACCTGGTAGTTTAACTTATGAGGTAAAATAAATTGTATATTACTTTAAAAATAGAATTTTATTATGTATTAATGCTTATTATGATATGCAAGACCAAAGTTTTTTTTTTTTTGATAGATTAATCTTTAGTTTCGATCTGTCCTAATCTTCGAATGTTAAAAAACTGAAATTTTTTTTTTTTTTTATATATATTTCGGGAAAGATCATTTATGTGTCTATATATAGATTTTTCAATGGAATTTTTATCGTTGTTTGTTAAAAGGTTTATCTTTGTTTTCTTCATTTTGCTTTGATAGTTAACTGTCTAACATAATATTGATGATGTTGGAATATGAAGGGGTGTGGATAGATGGGTGTTTTCTCTTTATCAACATTTGCTTGTGCAAGAAAAAGAACAGAATGAATTATTTCGAGCGATATTCAAATGATTTAGTTTATTTTTTAAATTAATATTACTATATATCATTTCTTCGAAAAAATGAAGATAGAATCTGCTTGACAATAATCTCTTCTATGACAGAAGTATTCTAAAACTTCTCAATTGATTTATTAATCAGGATTAAATACAAATGCAATAGAATTAACTATGAAAAATTAATTGATAAAATTTAATTTTATTGTTTTATACTTAATATCTCGTTTTATAGCTATCATTTATTGTAAAGATAATTCATATTTATGTATTTCTCTAGAGTAGAAAATGATGAGACCATGTAAATAGGATGTATACTATACATGACTTGTCTAGGTCATGTAATTGATAAAAAAAAAAAAAAAAATAAACGAATAAATTTACTATAATTTTATATTAAACATTTAAGATATGATTAAAAATAAAATAAAATTTTCTAAATAATAGAAATGTATATAAATTATATAACTATGTTTTAATCATTATAAAATATATATTGTCGAACATGTTATTTATTCTATATTATTAATAACTTTGTTTCGATTAGCATCGATTTATTTTATCTCTAATAAATCATTATTTATTTTCTTTAGTATATTCAACGTTATGCTGGACAAAAAATTGCATTAACTTATCTTATATCAGTCTTTAATCAAACAGCAATAATTAGTTGTAATTCAAAATGTGAATTAGAAGAAATTGGTATATGTATAAATCGTGATGATCATACAGGTTTACCAAATAACTTCATAACGTGTCCATTAGGTGCACGTAATGCAAGTGATTCATGTAAAGAAGATCGATGTGAATATATATTTATTCCATTACGAAATAAATTACAATCAAATAATATCGATGAAGATTTTAATCAAATAATATGGACAAAACTTATTCGTATTATTTTTATATTGATTTTTTTTAAATTTATTTTAATTTTTTGTGGTAGTTGTTATGCATTTTTTTAGTTAATTATATAAATATATTTATTGATAGTATTAGTATATCTGTGTAAATTAAAATATAATTCTGTTTTCTATAAGTCTCATTTATAAATAAAAAAGAATAATATTTTTTATATTATTATTATGTTTATATCAAATATGGGAGGTTAACAAAAGAGAGAAAAAGAATAAGAATAGAAAAAAGGGTTAAAAAATTTTGTAATTTTTTGTTTGGTCCTCTATTCTTTTGTTTTTGTTCAATGATGTTTAGGTTCAGCTGCTGCCTTTTTGATTGATTCAATATCCTCTTCTGTTATTTCAACAAGTTGTTTGATTTGTTGCGGTTCATTCAGCAAAGCCAAATAAAGTTGACCGATTCTTGGTCGTTTTGGTTCAGGTGCTGCTACTAATCTGTGAGTTTTTGGATCAGGTACCTGGCCACCACCACCTGTTTGCATGTAATGAAAATGTGGTTCTTCATGTTCGATTGGTGAGCCACGTATTTGATCAAATTTATCGAATTCGAGTGTATAATGAATTGTTGGTGGTAAAGATCGTGTTGACATACCTAAGTATATCAATATATATATATATATATAATAATGTAAATAGAATTTTATTTATTTATTTATTTTTTAAAGATACAAACCTTTTGCATAATCAGTTAACGGACCAACAAATGCATAATCAGAAAGAATTACTAATTTAAGAGCTTCTTCTCGGCCAGTAAGAATACCCATGATTATTTTAAAATCTAAATAAAAAAATAATTAAACATTAATGGTTCCTGATCTATGGGTATGCAAAGGTCAATGTATTCTGACTTTGCTTGTTATACTAGCAAGTCTTTTTTTCTATCGAAGACAACTAGAACTCTCTCTTTCTTTTTTGTTAATGATCGAACATTTTCTGTACGTTCTATTTTTCTCTGTCTCTGTCTCTCTTTCTGTCTCTGTTTTGCGCGCCATCTTACTCTCTTTTTTTTTCTGAGACCATAGAAATCGCTCTTTAATTACGTTTCTATCTCTATACAAACGAATCATAGAAGAAAATTGTTTATGCATGTCTTTTTTTGGGCGGTGGAGGTTGTAGGCATACATAAATATGTTCTGAGACCAGCACACGCATCCTTCTTATTCTTCTTTTCTACTACGAAATAGATAGGTGATGACAAATTACCGTACCGAGCGTTGGCAAGTTGTCTATTCTATTCTACGAGATTGACACACTATGTTTATTACAAGTTAACCTTCGATAAGTAAATCTCGGCTTGACCGAATTAAGAATGTTGTTTTTTTTTCCCATCTTGTTCGTCTATTACTTCTTGAATGCCAATCGCATCATCAAATGTCAATATTAAAAAAAATTATTGAACAATAAAAGAAAGAAATTATTAGGAAAATAGATGCCACCTACCAAGGATTTTCTTACGTGTTCCTATCTAATACAGTCATCTAGCTAGGATACTTATTAACGATACATCAATGAGTATACAGAAAAGAAACTACCAGACAGCTGGATGCATCATTACAAACATCACCCGACCGAATAACGTTTATTTATCTAGATTAGAAGAAAAAAAGATACTCAGCCGGCCAAGTGATATTCAATACACCATACTGTTATCGTCATAATTGTGCTTATGTGGCGATCAAGCTAGTGATGTTAAGCTTATTAGAAAATGCCTTTTGGAGCTAACATATACGTGCATGTATATCTATATATCTATATATACATATATACAATGGCTTTCGTCATCAACAAGAACAAAATGTGATAGATAGATCGAACGACCAACATAGAACACTGAGTGACAGGTCGGTCGTCGTTTGTCAACAGCATCATCGCCCATACAAGCTGCTATTCAATCATCATTAGACTATGTTTATGTGTTCGAGTACTTGCTTCTTCTTCTTTTTTTTTTTTTTTTAGTACACACGTGTATTGTAAGTAACAACATCTGTATACTATTACTTCTTTAGCTTCTTCGATCAATGTCAAGGAATTTTCTTTCGATACTCGAAAAATTTTGATAAACGGAATTTAGATGTAAATATTTATCTAGTATTAATTGACGATAAAATATTCATTTTATGAATGCATTATAGTGTTTATTTAATGTATGCAGAATGATATTAATTTAATTTAATTGACATGAGATGTGCGAGAGCAAATAATAAAAATTTACCGAACCTATAAGAAAAGAAAAAAGTTGTTCGAATTCGAAACTAAAAATAGTAATTGAATATACCCTAATTTTTACTGAATTATATTATAAACTACATCAATCAAATAGAAATGACAAGAAAATCTCTTCCGACATCAAATTGCGTTTAATGAGTATTAGAAAATAATGTAAAACTTTACAATGGTTTGATTTTCCAGGTATTGGATTTTAAGATATAGAAAATTTTTTGCTAGATTTTTCAACGAAAAAAAAAAAAAACTATTATCTTTCTCAGATCATATGAGAAATCGAGTTTGGACTTTGATCTTTGTACAAGCAAAGTTTCTAATGAGATTAATTGATTGTGCGAGTTTTAGCTTTTGTTTATTTCCTTTCTGGACATGTAAATATCAAATAGAGGTTACTTTGACACATGAAAGAATTTCAGATATAGAATATCTTAGGAGAGAACATACTAGAAAAGTTACAACTTATTAAATCAGTTAATCTTAATTAAGAACTTTTCCGTTCTTACAAAGTTTGAAGCCGAAATTCGATATTTCAAGAATAATAATTTGAAAAACCAAACCATTTCTGGAATTCATCAAATAAGCAATCTGCTCGAATGAAAAGCGATTTGATAGCTGCAGAAATTCTCTTGTGAGTTAATCAAAACATGAATATTTAAGACTATGTTGAAACTTAATGCGAATCAATTCTGATATTGTTTTCACTAACACAAGGGACCTATTTAAACTGATACGTGCCATTTCAGTTCATATTGGTCCCAAAAGAAGGTCCTCGTGAGACTAACAAAAATCTAAAATGATCCATCCACAATGGGCTATTAGCATCCAGTTATGTTATCAGTTTACTAGACTTTGGATTCATTTGTAAATACTTCCAAAAAAAAACAAACTATGGAATTTCTATCTAAAATTTTGCCTATAGATAAGTCTAATATGAAAATTTCAGTTCTTTTCGGTTGAAATTTTTCATAATATTCTAAGAGTCATTAGGGATTTCTATAGACAAAATTTTAAATCGAAAAATTCAGCTAACTACTTATAATTCGATGCCAAAGTTCTATGGAGACAAATCCTTTTAGATTTTCTCAAGTCTCATTCAAATCTAGTTATAGCTCCAATAATGAGCTCATACAATGAATTTTAGTTGTACTAATTTTCTTGTAAGCTTGGATCGCGATCAATAAAACTTTGTCTCGTGCATCATCCCTATAAAAATGAAATATACGTGAATTTCTATTTCAAGAGTATTAAATAATGGATGGATCGAAAGTTCTCAGACAAAATATTTGTTCATTTTTGTCTACCTCAAAACTATTCTAGATAAATACAAAAAGGTGAATAAGGATCAGAATTTCTAAGGTAGAAGTAAGAAAATCTTTCTAGAGCACAAAAGAAATAGTCTGAACAAAATAGTCGAGTCGAAGTTTTTAGAAAATATTTGCTTTAGTTTTGGCCTACGAAAAAATATTGTAGACGAATTACAACTACAGAAAATAGTCAGAATTTTATGATCTTTCTGAACATGAGTTCAAAAATTTTGTATATGTTTCTGTAAGAGAGTCATGAGAAAATCTACTAACATGCCGGACAATTGGATTAGTTGATGAACATATTGGCATTTACTTCTTCTGTGAGTCCTCTGCGAAGATGCTAAGAACGATTGAATATAGCAGTTTTGTAGAGCAGACAGTTCTCTAAGAATTGTAATGTCGAATTTCAATATAACTTTTACACAAGTAAAACTATAAACATTTTCTGAGAAGCGATTTCTACGTGAGATCGATTTCGATTAAAAAATTGATTTTTCAAAAGCAAGGATAATAAGAAAATGAAAATTTAGATACTTTGTAAGAAAATAAAAAGAAACTGCAATAGAATATTGTGAAGGGCAGAATTTGTTCTACAATCTTATATATAAAGCAAAGTTACAATATTTTTGTTTCGAATTGAAACTGTGAAAATACAAAACATATTTTTATCTAAACTAATTTCTAATGCAATTTAATGATTCCTTTACTGCTTCTAAACAGAAATAGATATCGAATTTCTGAACTTGTGTTCGGAAAGAGCATTAAATTCTGATCCTTATTCATCTAGAACACATTTTGAGATAGTGAAAAATGGTCAAACATTTTGTCTCAAAACTTTTGACCCATCTGTTAATTAAATTAACTATAGATTTTTCTCTTATGTTCAACATAACTTAAGCCAAAAAAAGAAACATAATTAGTTTTATATTGTTTTCGTTTATTATGATGATTATGATATAGTGTTGAATTTAGTGTTATTAAAAAAACATATGTTAGAAAAAAAAAAAAATTTTTATTTCATTTATTATTTAATAAAAGAAAAAGAAGAAATTGTTTTTGTTTAATAGTTGTAAATTATTATGAAATGTCTAAAGGTGGCATAAGAAGTGGTGCACTTGATTCAATTATTTCTCGTGGTTTTATTTCAAGATCATATTTATCTAATTGTCTTGTTGTACTATCATTGAATACATATCTATTACTTCCATTCATAGCTCTTTGTAGTGGTGATAATTCTATATCTGTAGTTGTTAATCTATAATTTTCAATAAATTGATCGACTGAGTCCCAAAAAGTACTGCTAGTATTTGGATCAGCTATAACATGAGTTATCGATGGTGGAAAGCCGGATAATTCAAGTTGTGAACTATATTGAACTAAAGCTTGAAGATCACGATTTTGTAATTTTGTTCTAGGAACCTAAAATATAAAAAACAAAATCATATGTTTTATTTTCATAATTTCAATTCAATGAAAAACCTCAGAAAGAATTCTATTATCTGAATGATGAACTTCTGGACTACTCCATCCTACCGATGAATCCGATGATTCATTAATTGATGCTGATGATGCAACAATTTGAGAACGAGGTGAAAGTGTACGTCGATGTTCTAATTCATTTTCATATACTGGCCCTTGAGCTGATGATATTGATCGGAACGGTGCTGGTGAATTAGATGTTAAAGATGAAGGTTTAAAATAGGCAGATCCTGTTTCTATTAATGAACTTTCTGGTGCAATATATTCGTTAGCTGATGGTGTTGATGAAGGTCTTGAATTTGCATATGTATTCAATGGTGGTGTCCGTGGTATTGATGGAGGTTTCGAATTAACGTATGTGTTTGTTGTTGATGTTGATACAAAGAGTGGTTTTTTTATTTCGACGGAATCCGAAACTGATGGTGTTGATGAAACTGATCGAGGTTTTATATCAACGTACGTATTTACTGGTAGTCTTGGTGCAATAGATGAAGATGTTAAACCAATATATGTACTTGTTGGTGGTGGTGTTGATGTAATTGATGAAATTTTTGAATTAACATATGTATTGACGTTTGATGTTGTTGGTACTGATGGAGGTTTTGAACTGACATTTGTATTGACCATCAATTTTGATACAAATGCTGGATTTTTCGTTTCGACAAATTCAGAAATTTGTGGTGTTGATGTAGTTGATGATGATTTTGAATCGACTCGTACATTTACTGGTGATGTTGATGCAATTGACGAAAGTTTTGAACCCGAATATATAGTCGTTGATGGTGGTACCGATGGAGGTTTTGAGTCAATATATGTATTCACTGGTGGTACTGAGGATTGAATGGATGAATTTTTCGTTTCGACAAAAGCAGAAATTCGTGGTGTTGATGTAGTTGATGACGGTTTTAAATCATCGCGTGCATTTACTGGTGATGATGATGCAATTGATGTAAGTTTTGAACCATTATTTGTAGTTGTTGATGATCGTTTTGAGTCTTGATATGTATTGACTGGCGGTGGTGATTTAATGGATGGACTTTTCGTTTTGATCAATTCGAAAATTTGTGGTGTTGAAGAAGTTGATGACG
Organism: Rotaria sp. Silwood2; assembly: GCA_905329745.1. NCBI lineage: Eukaryota > Metazoa > Rotifera > Eurotatoria > Philodinida > Philodinidae > Rotaria > Rotaria sp. Silwood2. The sequence goes on along the minus strand of CAJNSZ010000847.1, from coordinate 11,700 downwards.
ATTTTGAATCAACGCGTGCATTTACTGGTGGTGTTGATGCAATTGATGTAAGTTTTGAACCATTATTTGTAGTTGTTGATGATCGTTTTGAGCCTTGATATGTATTGACTGGCGGTGGTGATTTAATAGATGAAGTTTTTGTCACGCTAAATTCCGAAATTGATAATGTTGATGCAGTCGATGAATATTTTGAATTGACATTTGCATTTACTGGTGGTGCTGGTGGAATTGATGAATTTTTCGTTGCAATAAATTCAGATATTGATTGTATTGGTGCAACATTTACAGCCAATGGCTTTAAGAAAAAAAACAGCAACATTAAATAGAAAATTCAATGAGATCTAATTAATTTAAATTTTTAAATATTTTAAAAAGTTTTATAACAAAAGAAATTCAAAATTAAAATCTTACAGCACGAGTAGATTTGTTAGCAGAATTAGGAGTCAATTCAGAATTGACAGTAGTTGCTCTTGAGGATGATGATGCGATAGATACAGTTGAAATCGAACGAGATCGTTTATCATCAGTTGAAGGTACTGGTACATTTGAGAATAATGATTTTTTTTCTAATGATTGTTTAGGTGATACAACAATTGGTCGAACTAAATGAAGAATAAATAACATATGATAATATTAAATAATATTTACCTATATTTTCTGATTTTATTGTAGAATTAATGTTTGGTTGCAATTGTACTTTAAGTTGTTGAAAAAATTCTTGTTGAGATGTTTGAAGTTGTTCAATATCATCTTTTAATTCACTTATTTCATCTCGAAGTAAATTTGATTGATTACGAATATTTTCAATAAATGTTGGTGTTGATGATGAACATTGAGAATATGATGTTGCTGTTGTTGTTGCTACTGATGATATACCTGATAATTGTCGATTTCGTTTTGTAAATTCTTTTAAATCATCTGTTGATGTTATTTGATTACATTTTGGCATCTCTTTTAGTTTTTTAACATAATAACGGCGTTCAATAATACGTTCAACACCATAATTATTAAATCCATTTGATCTAATAAAGACAAAAAAAAAATACGATTATTTTTTTTTTTTTGAAAATGATTATTAAATCATTTTTAAATGCATTTACCGAGATCTTATATATCTATCAGTTCTATTTGAACGAATATTTTCGAATTTTTCTAAAATTTTTTCAAAAAACCAATCATCATTTTCATCTTGTAATGTTCTATCTATATCATATCTGAAAATAAATTCTTCTATAGAAATATTTATATTGTTTTTGTATTTTCTACTTACAAATTGTTACTACTTGAAGCATATGATCGTTGTCGTTGTCGTTGTTGTCGTCGTCTCGTCGATGCTTCGTCTAAAAATTCGTCAGAACTTCTTGTGGAACATATTGATAGCATTTTTTATCTAAGATAATATATTATATCGGTACAGTACATTTATTTGAAATATTTGTCCTTCTTTTCTATTGTGCATAATACAAAATCGATAAGAAACGACCTCGCATTCAGGGTATAAAGGGAAAAAAGGGGAGGTTATTTTACCTCGAAGGAGTCGTTGAATAAAGCCATCATGAGCTGATTCCATTTGACTAGTTCTTTTTAAAATATTATCATTATCATTAAAGGATTTTTCTTGTTTATTTGTTTTGCCATTGAATCTTTGAGTTGATTTTGTTTCAAATGAAATTTTACTATTTGTCTGTAAAGGTTGATCATCTGTTTCATTAAATGATGATTTTTTTTGTGAAGATTGAAAAGCAAATAACATAATTATAAAATTATTTCAAATGAGATATTTTTATTCGACGTAAGATAATTTATACAAACTTGAATCATACACCTACATAGACTTTACGCATGAATGCATCTTTGTTATCTAGCAAGGACAACAATAATTAAGATTACATATTTGATATAAACAGTGACATTTTTTACTTTATTTTTTTTGCAAAATTTATTGCACGAAAAAAATGAAAAATTTCAAAGCAAAAAAATGACAAGAAAAAATAAAATAGATTTAAATATGTTGAGATTTTGCACGTTCACCACATGCTATAGCTTTACGTATAATATCTGGACATTTTTCACGTCGTACTAATTTATTATTTTCAAAATGTCCTTCATTTCGTGGTAGACCATGTGACCCATCAGCAAATGTTAAAAGACCTAAGCCAAAAATTTTTCCTTCATGTAATTGTCCTTCATATTTCATTCCATCACAACGTGTAAATACACCTAAACCATGATAACGACCTTGAGCAAATTCACCATCATATCTAAAATAAAAATTATTTTTTTCTTTCGTTCGATGTTTTTTGTTAAATTATTACTTTGATCCATCAGGATAAGATATTGAACCAAGACCAGAAAAAAGACCATTTTCAAATCGACCACGATATTTTGCTTGATCACTAAATATTAATTGACCAAGACCATGTCGTTGACCATCTTCATTCCATTCGCCTGGTGTTTTTTTAAAATATTTTTAATTATTAGAAAAATAAGTTTTTTTTTTATTTTTTTTATTGATTCAATTTTATTTTTATTTTACCTGCGTATTCAGATCCATCAGGATATCGAAATGTACCTTGCATACTACTTTATTTTTCTTCTACAATAAAAAAAAAAAAAAAAAACAAGAGAAAAATATATTTTATCCTCCTATTATTACGGTCGTAAACTAGCAGCATTAAAAAAAAGAGGGAAAAAAACGCATGTGTTCACATCCGTGCACGCCTATCTATTGAGAGTCAAATAGGAATGTTTGTCGCACACAGAACAAAGTTCAATAAATGCAGAAGAGGAAGAAGAAAAAGAAGAAAGAAAATGAATAAAACATTCAGTTCATTTTATCATCCTTCACTGTTATAAATATATATATATGTACAAAAGAAGAAAAATGTTGACTGTGTGCGCACGATTTGAATGTTTGTTCTCGTCGATCAAATGAAAAGTTTGGCGTGGTTATATTGTTGATTAAGTTTCTATATAATTAATTACAGAACAAAAAAAAGAGATAATTATATTGCTAATATTTATATATATTTGTTTATCTTTTCCTATAGATTTATTCTCATAGAATATCCGACAGAGCATGTGCATACAATTTCATTTTTTTATCTGTATGTAAATCAGTAAATTTTGATGTGATTAAATCAATAGAAGATGTTGATGATGTTGACATTGTTGTTGCTTCACTAGTTAATTCATCATCATTCTCTTCAATATCATCCATACGTCCAAGACCAATATTTGACATTGATCGAGCTAATGATGGTCGATAATTTGATGCTTGACTTCGAGTCAATAAACGTTTAGGTGGTTCATTCATTGTTTTATCTATATTTGTTAAATTTAATGATGATATCATAGATAATCGACTTATTTGACGACGATGTTTTTCACGTACATATTCACGTAAAGAATCTTGTAATTGATGATGAAGTGAATCACTAAGAGATTTAGCATCATTTTCACTTGAACATAAACATGCGTGACAACGAAGCTAAAAAAAAGAAAATGAAAGAATTTGAAGAACATTTAGTTCTTTTTAATAACTTTCGTCTCACCTCTGTTGTTAAACCTGATCGAACATTAACATGTCTATAAACCCAAATAAACATTTTTGGATTAAGTTTATCAGCAATAAAATAATATGCAATACGATTTGTACAATAAATAGTAATATCATTTGTTGTTTCTGTTTTCGTATAACTGTCTGCTTGTAAACCACCATTTGTAATCGTTAAACGAAGTTTTCTTCCTAAACGTCCTTGATTTTTTATATGCATATCCCAAAGAATTTTAGCTGGTCGATCAGCACAGCCATCACCTCTTGTTAATGATGTTGCTACATTTCCTAAATAATAAACTTTAAATGACAATGGCCGTTGATTAACATCAAATGATGCTCGCCGTTTGTTGCCCAACAATCGATTCATATAATGTCCTATTAAAAAGAATAAATGATCTGAACAAAAAAAAAAAGAATATATATATATAAATGTGTATGTATGCATAAAGCAAATAAAAAGGAAAGAAAAGAAATGTATTGGTTTTTATAAGAAATATGAACTTATGTCATAACCTCGAACAATTTTAGGTTTGAATGAGAAAGAAGAGAAGAAAAAAAAAACATATAGTATGATCTTAACACGTATGCTCATTAGTAGGATTTTTTTCTTTTATTTCTTGTCCGTAATCGAGATTATACGAGAGAAACAAATTTTCCTTTGTCTTTCATCATGAATGTCATAATAGAAAGGCATCTATACATTTTATTTTTCATATTTAATCTCACCTGTATGAGATTCAGCACGAGTTCAGTTTGCTGGTGTTTTTTTTTTTTTCATTCTTTTACATTCATGTACGTAGGTTGAATACTAAATTGTTCTTTCTATCACTTCGGTCAACATGTGTTTTATGGACGTTGACCGATGTGAGAAAAAGAAAAAAAAAAAAAAAATTTAGAACTGTACAAAGATCAATACATATCATTATTATTTTTTCTTTTTTTGTTTCTTTCCTTAACTATTTGTCTATATGGATAAAGACATATAGACTTTTTTTTTTGAATATAGTAAATATTCTACTTCCAAGAATGTTTCGTGATAAAGAAAGATGTATATATATATATAAGATTAATGACAAAATAAATTGTATTTCTTTTTGTCACGACTTCACTGATTAGTTTTTACTTACAAACTGACGAAGATCAGGTAACTTTTAGTAAATATGATAGCACATTGAATTGTTTTTTTTTTGTAAATTTAGTGGGCAAAAATGTAAAGTATAAAAACGTAGTTTTATCTTTTATATATATAGCAATATTAGTTATTCGAATGAAATCAGTGTTCAGGAGATTCATTCCTATGGCTTATTAAGGCCCCCCCCCCCCCCCCCTAAAAAAGTCACTTGTTATCAGAATAATCGAAATTAAGATAAATACAGGAAACGATAACCTGTAATTTGATCTCTCATGAATGACAAAAATTTTAACTAAGTACCTCGTTTTTTTCCCAAAATCGTTGAAGATTTTTGTCACTCCCTCTTCGAAAAATAAGCTGTTTTTCTAAAAAAATTGAAAATCTTTCTCGCTTTATAGATTTTCGATCGCATATTTCAAAATTCTTGAAGGAGCTTTATTGTAACCAATAACTTTTTTTTTCTTTGAAAGAGTATGTCAAGACGTAGTGCAGTACAAAGTCTTTTTTTTCTTTTTAAATTAAACTTCGTTTTTATTATATATCCAGACACTTATATAAATAGACATCCATTTTTCGAGAGTTTTTTGAGACATTGAACTTGTCATGGCTTTCCTCCACTTAAAAAGTAAGAATTTAAAAAAAAAGGGCTCTGTACTGCACTCCATGCTGACATGTTCTTTCAAACCAAAGAAAATTAACATTTGCCAAATGAGCTATTTTTAACCGTTACTTATTGAATATTGTTTGAAAGCATCATGATATAGAGCTGAAAATTTCATACAATTTGAATGTTCTCGGTCCAATATCGATTTTTGAGCGAGGGGGGGAGCCTTAAGATGTGTAAGAACACGCAAGTGACGTCAGCACTAGATTCGCGTAAAATTTATACATATTTATGTGGGAACTTGTTTCAGAGTTCGTATTCCTGTTCCAAGCACAACTCAATGTACTCTATGAAATTGTATATCCAGATTTTCTATAACTTGAGATTGTTTCTCTGCTAATTTCAATATGAAAGGGTCATGCCATATAAGTCAGTTTCGTTTCAGTATATGTGTAGATAATTCATTCCAAAACTCGTTCTTATGAATTATTTTTCTTTGTATATAATGTCAAAAAAACTCAAGTGAACCGTTGTTCTGATAATTTATGTGTTATTTGCTTTGCAAAAAATTTGAAGGTGTATTTCTGTTATTGACTACAGTTAACTTTTTACCAATACTTAGATGATGCAAAAAAGAACAAAAGTTAGACGTCACACAATTCATATTTTTTCGAAATTTTCTAGCCTTTTATTATCGTTTACAAGAAGGTTTTTATTTGCAAAAAACCTTCTCTACAAATTATATGTCTCTTTCGCATTTGTATTTCTTATCAGAATCTCAGCAATTCTCTACGATACATAGCAATAGTCACTTTACATTGCTGAAATACACTACCAGCAATGAAATGTACTAATAGTATATATTCGAGAATCTATTCGGTTCATCGACTGAATTGAGTAAAAGAATTATTTACAAAAAACCGTTACAATAGGTAACGTAATTCTCTACCATTAGCGTTAGTCAAAGCCAACCCATCATAGTCCATCTCAAAGATGATCTACTCTCAGAACAAAACAAGAAAAAAGCTTCGGTGGGATAAGAATAAATTCGAAGAAAGAATAGATCAACACAAGAGATTCGGAGCAAGTGAGAAAAACAATCAAATACGCACATTCTATCGATGCTGACGTTTGATCTAACCATCGAAAAAAGATTAATTTTGAATCATCAGACAGGTAAAAAACAAAATTCTTCTCTTAAGATATGACTAATAAGCTTAGCGCAAATCTTAGATGCTTACTGATTGATCTGCAAGCAATACAGTGTAAATCATTCATCCACATATTTGGCTCGCACGAGTTGCCATCGGTCACTATTTTCATGCCAAAGAACATACACATTGTCACATATAGGTCATGCTAAAAGCAGTTGGATATGAAAGAATGAATATTGTATCACTAGAAACTCTTTGTTTTTTTTGGCAGACATCAAATCAGAACCTCGACTCAGAGAGATGAGACAATCTTTCCTAACACTATAAAAACCAAGGATGAAAAGTTTATCATTGATTAGGATACATTCATTTGATGAAGAAATGCTTTGATTCAAATAATTTATCATCTACTTGTAAAGTAGGACATTAGTCATTGAAATCAATCAAGATAAGATGAGTCACATTATGGTCTAATATTTATCCTCAGTTTTGGGATATTTTAGATAGAAATATGATCTCAAGTGAATCAAATATATAAGTACATCTTATATATATTTTTTCATCTTGATTCTTTCAAATAGAAAGCGATATTCTATTGCAGAACACTCTATTCGAATGGGTTTTTACTAAATATCATTGTTACGATTATGAAAACCTAAACAGACAAGAGGATTTACCGTAATTATTGAAAATAATCATGTCGTTCTCATTGAATATTTGTTGAGCATATTTTTTTTTTGTAATAAATTTTAAAGAAATATTTTCATTTGTATAAACAAATTCTTCTGGAAGCAAGTTTCTTGATGCATATATTCCATAGCAGGATTTCTCGGAAAATTTTATCACGTATGAATGTGCTAAATGGTATTTTCGTTGACATTCTAGAGCGTCTTCTGACAGAAATTTTATCCGTCGAGCCTTGGATCAACCACTGGCTTGGATAATGAAATCGGTTGAGCACGAATCTCTGTAGAAACGACTCACATTCGATTTATAGTCTAATATGAAGAGTTGTTTTGTTCGCATGTCTTGTCGAATATCAATCCAAGAACATCCATCACCATAGATCATCGACTAACTGTGATTCTTTTCTACTTTATTGTTCGTTCATTAATTGCCAATGTGATCGGGTATAATGAGGACTTCATTTATCATCAAATGTTTTATTGTCTTCAAACTTATATTTGACTGGAGGAAATACATAAATATTTTTGCCGCTATCGATAAGAAACACTGTAAATTCACGTCCGTCAATATACTGTTCAAGCAATCCGTCGCCGAATTCATTGATTATGGCTAAGCAACGTTCTTTCATGTTGGCAACATCATAATTATAGATCAGATATAAGGGCAAATTTAGATATTGATAGTTGATTGTAGTGACATAAATGCTTGATTTCAATGCGTTAAGGATCCTAACAATGTAAATCGAAACCAGTAAATGCAATACCTTGATTTTCCATGTACTTAATTATTTTTATTCTCATATCGTCTGGAGTATCGTACAAGTTAACAAATATATCTACTTCATGTTTTAATCGACGAATGGAAGTTATATTCTTTCTTATATTTGCAGTTAGATAAACAGTTTGGACATTAATATTTGGATTTAACTCTTTCAAAACTTATTCAGCATCATTTGGGTATACTATTACAGATTTTTGATCATTTTCGCTTGTCGAACTATTTGAATAATTGCTTTAATTGATTTATTTTCGTATACCAATCACTTCTACTTGTGATTCATCATCATGATCAGTCTCTGTTGATTCACAATCGTTTTTCATCATAGGTTATCTGAAAAATACAGGACAGAATGCGCATCAATATCGCACGGCTTTGTATTCTACCTCATACAGCACACAGTTACAACTAGTCCGTCAGTCATCATTGCATATTCTACGAAAGAAGCTATACTTCAATACTGTTGGTTTTCAGATTCATCTTACTAATATCGAAATTAAAAATTGGATGTGGATGTATGCGTAAAGAGAAGACGAACACTCACACTCTTAACCTAACATTTTGATTCAATTTATTCCATCATCTTCTTGCATAAACTCCTTATGTGATAAATTATTTTATATTGGGTAACTCGTATCACTTCCATAGTTACATATGCGATCAATATTGTAAAAGTAAAACATGAAATATTTATATATGGAGATAGATAAAAACAACGATTAAGGAAGAAGTCGAGAAACATCTTTTTCTTTGTTTTAGATAATGAAGAATTAGGTTAGAAGAACGCGAACATATATAGAATAATCGAAGAAAAACAAAAATGGTTTACTCTATAACTATTTTCATTTTTATACAGACTCTTTAATATAATTGATTGTTAATAAATTGTAATTACTAATTTTTTTAATTCATTAACAAATTTTATAATTAATTAATAACTGACTGTTTAAGTAATGTACTGATCAATAATTAAATTGTCTGATTTAATAATTATTTCATTGATTTTTTAGAGAAAAATATTTCTATCTTTACCAATATAATCATAGTACCTACGTAGTAGCGTGAAACATATAATCAAGGTCTCTTAAAGTAAAGTTACAATGAGAATAAAGTTACGGTTGAATGCTCTAAACACGGGCAAAGACAATTTTGTTTATGACTATCTCAAGAGAAAAATGTTTTTACACTCGTTTATTCAACGCACGTAGCAAGGTGAGGTGAAGCATACAATCAACCGTTCTCAATGTTTTTATGATATTAATGGGTGCTCTAAACATGGTGAAAAATCATTTGGCTTACCGATCTCACAAGAGAAATAGCTTTTCAGGACAATCTGTTTGGAGCTGAAATGTGGTACTTATATATTCCGTATAAAATTAGTAGATAATTTAATAAAAATTAATTGATATTATTCAATATACATTAAAGTTTCAAATAAATGAAATGAAAGAATAAAAAATTTATTTTCTTATTGAATTAGTGAACATACATTAACTTGAGATATTAGAATCATATAAAAAAATAGTAAAAATTTTTTCGTATGTGAAAAACAAAATTTTTTTTTATTTAAAAATAAATATATCAAATATTTCGATATTTTCTAATGTTGAATACCGGTCATCATCAGCATGTTATTGAATCATAATAAATCATTGTTTAACTATATTCTTTTGAAACGAAAAGTAAATATCATTTATTGAATCATATAATGCAGTCGTTAAAATTTTTCTGTTCCATTATTTAAAACTAAATCTACCAGAAGTTTATAGAATATTGAATTTTTGATTTTCTGAAAAGAAAAGCTAGAATCATATATCATCATTTCTACGTTTGAAATTTCCGAAAAGAAAGAATATTGCAAAATTATTTATCAGATCTACTATATTGTAATTGTTATTTTAAAAAATGATCATGCACAATAAACATCCAAAACTTCATTTTAATTGTTGATATAGATGTTTATATTATGTTAATTGATTGAAAAAAATATTCGAATCTTTTGACTATACTAAAAAAATTCATCTTTTGTTTTATTTTATTTCATCTATATTTTTACCATTCTTTGCAAAATATCATTGCAACTATAATTATTTTCATTGCTCTTTACTTTTAATTACTACTGTTTGACAATGTGGAGACCTCAGTGACATTTCTGGAATCTAATAGTTTCTTTGTTTTTAAGGTGCTATTGGAAATTGTTTTAATACTAACGAGTATTTTTTTTTATCAATTGAAATATTGTTTTTTTTCATGAAGTTTACACCATCGGCTAGAATTAAATGTTGAATCGTACTCATATAAAAAATTTTTAAGACCAATATATACACTTATCATTGTTGATAGTTAATATTCATAAGCTAAAAATATGTTGAACATACAACAAATAACATACTGTTTGAAAAGACTGATGTTTATATGGTAAAGTTAGTTAATTCATATTATGAGAGAATAACAATTGTAAACATATTGCTATTAAAAAAGAACAGGTTTGAATTATAATAATAATATGTTGTAAGTAATAGAACTAAAGAGATAAGATTAGCGATATTAGAGTGGTAGAGAGCTGTGACTGAGATTGATGAATCAAAAAATCGTGCAATTTTAGTCAAGAAAAACGAAAATTTTTCAAGATTGGTGGCAGTTTTTTCGTCTTTACATTTTGCTGAGGACATCCCTGCATTAGAACTTCAATTGTTTGGTAGAAAACCAAGACTTAAATCAAACAAGATCATATGAATACAATGTTTTTTCATAATATTTTACCAGAAAATTAATTAACACTATACTACCAATATCAGTACGAGACTTCGAATAATATGTATACTAAGACTTAAATGGAAATTTTACAAAAAACAGAAATAATAAAACACATATTATTGTTTTTTTAACGAACATAAATCAATTTTGCTTGATTTATTCTAGAATAGAAAATTTCTAAGTTTAATATCAGTCTTTCATTGTGTAACAACATAGATATATTTATCTCTTTACATACAAATACACGAATGCACAAGGAAAAAGTAAACTTTCCAGAACAAACAGACATCAATTAGAGATATATATTTTACAGCATTATGTAGTGATAATAACAATAAATAGATATGAAGACAAAACCATACTTCAAAAGGGCAACATTTAAAACCAGATATGATTATATAAGAATCAGTCTCTTGAAAAGTAAAGGTCGAGTATATTAAGTATAATGGAATATGTATAAACACTAAATATATAATTTTAGACGTATACATTTAAGAGACAGATGTTAAATATATAATTAAATCTAAGGCATAAATCAAAGAAACTCATTTACATAAATAGTCATAAATATGTACAGTTACATACTGACAAATATACATATTAGTTAGATATAAATGTTCATAAATTTATAAGCAACTATATGTATAAAAATGAATCGAACTGACGAGGGAACATTTCCAGGTGTTGGAGAGATTTTTTGTCGAAACTTTGCGCATCTTGTAGGCCTTGATGAATTATGTCTACCGTAAAAAAAGTTCGTGCCCCTAGGTTGTTCCTAGTGAGATATCGAGGTTTTAGTGAATTTTTCCTATAAGACCCCACATTTGCAGCAAGGCCATATTTTTGAATTTTGATCTGAAACTTTGTTCACATAAACATCTCAGCTAGACTAGTTTGCATAAAAAATTTCAGAACTTTTGGGCAAAGTCTCTCCGAGATATGAAGCTTTCAACGTATAAGCCGTTTTCCATAGATAGTGTATAAAGCATGCATTTTTTGAAAGCTTCATATCTCGGAGAGACTTTGTCCA